>ML781307.1:629453-643171 GCA_009831015.1 Picea engelmannii
ACAATAGTTAGAAAATCAAATACTGACCTTGAGTCCAAGTGATTTTTCTTGCCTTGGAGACTATCTATCTAAGTTTAAAACACTCAGAATTTTATGTGAAGAATGTAAGATAGTAATGAAGGAAGAGCGTTGCATATATCTTAGTCTTTCTAAGCTAGGTAGTGCATATTCTGTGTTTGTATCTACCTTTTATGCCATGAAAGAGGTTGTAGGGAAATCTTATGTAGAACCCACTCTTGAGTCCTTTTGTACTTATTTGATTAGAGAGGAAGATAAGCTTGTACAACTTGGAGTGATCAACACTGCAGGTACCTCAAACAAAGCCTCAGTTGCCTAGCAGAAAGATAAACCCAAGTATCCCAAGAAGCAACATCCTCGCTACAACAACAAACAACATAAGGGTCCCAAACCCGCTCAGATAGCTTCAGCTCCTAATGGTGACAAAGGATCAAAATATAAAAGTAAGAATACTAACAGACATTGCAAATTTTATAATAAATATGGTCATGATGAGTCCAAATGTTTCAAGAAGATGGCAGCCTTAGAAGCAGCGATGAAGAAGCACAACATCAGTATTTATTCTTCTTCTTCTTCTTCTTCTTCTTCTTCTCATGGACATGAACTTTCTGCTTCTGGTTTTTCCTTCAATACAATTTCTACTACTACTTCTTCTTCTAATGAGTGGCTTATTGATTCAGGAGCATCTTATCATATGGCTAAGGATAAAGCCATATTTTCTGCTCTAAATGAATGTAACACCAAGGAAATATTTGTTGGTGATGATAGATCTCTTAGTGTTGTAGGATCTGGAACAATTCAGGTAGAAAATGGTCATTTCAATGATGTATTATGTGTTCCAAATCTTTCTTGTAACCTTCTATTAGTATATCAAATCACTCATTCAGGTGAAGGTAAAACCGTCGAGATTTCACCTCACCAAGTTGTAATCAAGGATCTAAAAGTTCCTAAGCATGTTATTGCAACTGGAATTGCTGATGATATTACCAGGTTGTACAAGTTTGACAACTTTGGGTCATCGGCTTTTTCATCAGTTTTTGTTGCTCATAGCAATGACTTGAGCAAACTTTGGCAGATCGTTTACATTAGAAAATGACTCAAAAATATTTTGAGTCATATTTGTTGTATTAATTGTATAAGAATAAGAAATTACCCATTAATGTCAGAACTCGACAGATCTACGTACTTTATGGATCAGATGTTAATTAATTTCTTTACATGCATCATAGATAGATCAGATGTTCCACTTTTTGTTCTACAGGCATTAACTTTACATTACATAAGGATAGTATAATTGTGAGCATTTTATCCTCTTCTTCCGTTCACATTCAGATCAGGTGTTAACATTATATTGCTTATTAATAATAATAAATATAATTTTAAGATAATAATTTAGTATAATGATATAATTTTAAGATAATAATTTAATTTAATAATAAAGTGTTAACATGGAATAGCAGTTTCTTAAACCACAGATTAGTCTAGCAAAAAAAAAAAAAAGATGATAGATTTGACAATACTCCGTGTATTATATTTTCTCCAATATTTATCCTTTCAAATTTGAATATTCATAAAAAAATAAAATAAAAATTATATTTTATTTTCTAATATCTTTATATATTATTTCACAAACAATTTAACAAAATTATTAATATTTACTAAATATATAAATAACATGCTTTTTATTTATTTACTTTTCAACTTTTCCTTTGCAACAGTATAATAAATTACATATACTTTTAGTGTTCAAGGGGCATGCCTTATTGTCTTATCTGTGGATTTTATAATCATAGAAATCCACTTTTGTAATTTATCTATTCCAAGGGACCTGCCTTACTATCTTATCTTCTTATCTTATATGTAGATTTTATAATCATAGTATTCCACTTTTCCAATAAATCACATATGTTTTAATTATTCACATAAAGAGATCATAAGCTCGCTTTTCTAATAAATAATAATAAAGTGATAGTCTTAAAAGTTGCTATGTTATAGTATATTTTCAGAATTGTGTCCCGAGATGTTTTTATAGTTAAGGTAGGTGAAATGTGTCATATGTGTAACATTTACATGTTACAAGTTAAATTAATTAATAATATTAAAAAACAATGTTTATTCACCATTATATATATATATATGGTGGTGGTGGTTGTTAGAAAAAATCGCAGATCAATAAAATAAAACAAATGCGGAAGTAAAATACAGAAGATACACAATACAATACAGACACATATATACATGGTTCAGCCATTGTGGGCTACGTCCACCAGAGAAATTTCTAAGTCCTTCATTTTTATTATCAAGAAAAATGAAGGGATACAACCTACAACACACCGAGTAACTTTCTCTTCTTTCTATCATAGTCTTCTATCTCATAATACAATATTTGCAATAGTACACAACTGCAATACAATTCTCTTATAAAAGAGGGTTTCCTTCTAGGAAAAAAACCCTAAAATAACTTTTATCGTCAGATCTGCAATCTTATAATGAATGGTCCAGATTAACTATGAAATTGCAATATTTTACAAGGAATTTTTTCCCAAAATTTTGTGGGGGGGCTACAAAAATTCCCTGGCGACAGTTGTGAGGGGAAAATCCCCCCACACCCCCCGTTAGGGAATGGGGTCCAAGCATGACTGAAACAAACCTCAAAATCATGAAGATAATTAAGGTCCACAACCAATAGTGGTGAATTTCAATTGAGACTAAATTTGGTTTATTGGACTTTGAGAAAGAGAAGGGTTTCTAAATCACCATAGTTTTGATGAGTGAAAATGTTAAGAAGGTCAATATTGTGACAAATGTTTTGAAATTGTGATCTAATGTGAGTGTTTTTCATATTCAACTATTTTAGTGTCACAAAGATGACAAATTATTTCAACCCAAGACATTTTAGGAATTGTCCAATGCTCTATTTCAATATGGAGATCATTAGAGTTTGTCCTTATTTTGGCAATGTTGATTTTCTTCTTTATGCTAGTCAAAATAGAGAGATATGTTTGATCTTCTAGATTAGGGTTGATCACCTCCTTATAGTATCTTAATTTTCTCTTATCCTCTAATTATTTATCACACCACAATTTCTCCTTAAATTTAGATGCAATAATATGCTTTATATTATCATTATTTTGCAAAGTGACCTCTTCCTTTATACCCCAATGATTTAACCAATACTTGACATCTTTTTTCCAACTTCACTTGAGATGCAGGTGGTTTTTCTAGAGTTTGAAGAAATCTTAGGAATTCATGTGTCTTCCATGATTTTAACCTTGGTCTTGTACATTAGGTACCTAGTCATAGAGGTTTTCTCCAAGGGGGAAAGACTCATTTCTATGAGAAGGATAGGATAGGGTATACTGCCTTTGATTCTAAGATTATAAGTTATAAAACATTTTTGGATTTTCTCTATCTTTCTCCATGATTCTCTAGAGATGTTACAACCCCAAACTTCAAAACCATATAAGATAAAATGAGTAATTTGAGTCTCAAAGAGGAATTGCTTCTTATCACATAGCCAGAGGTTCATTGCTTTACAATTGTTTTCAAGCTCGTAATAAGCTTTCAACCCTCCATTTATCCTTTTTTCAATGATACTTCCAGTTGAGCTTGTGATGAAGATCAATTCAAATATATTTGTATGACATTTATTCCTCCAAACTGATGTTGTCATACACATATTTAGAGTACGTGATATTTTTGTATTTAATTAGCATAAACTTCATTTTGTTAGTGTTAACAGTCATACCTGTACTAGACAATAAATCCTTGAGAATGTTATTTTCTTGTTGATATCACAGGGACTCCTCACCATAAGAATAATATTTAATCAATGTAAAGGAGGAGGATGACTATACCAAATAGAGTTAGGATGACACAACCTACTTCTTCCAAACAACTCTCTAACTTATCAACGTATATTCCAAAAAAGGTAAAGGATAGGGGAAAACCTTGCCTAACTCCTATATTACAATTAATTTATTTCGACCAACCCTTAGTGTTCCTAAACTTGGAAATAACATTCTCGTACAACCTTAGCATAACATCTCTCAGCTTGAACAAAAATTTTAGCTCCTCTAGCCTATTTCAAAGGTTAGTCTGGGCACCATGTCAAAATCTTTTCTAAAGTTAACAAAAGAACATAGGATATTGGTTTTAATTATTATGACACTCCTCTGCAATGATCCTAAGTGTAAAAAGGTGGTCCATAGTTAAATGATAGCTCTTAAATCTATCCTAGTATTTATCTCCTTTTCCATGTCTTTCTATCCATACACTGATCTTCTTTTCCAAAATAACTCCATATAACTTGGCTAAAAGGGGGGTAATCATAGTGGTCCTATAATTAGAGGGGGTTTTTTTCCTCACTTTTAAAAGTAGGTACAGAGAATATTTAAGTCCTAGTTTTAGGAAAACCCTACTTTACTAATAAATTGAAGAGCTTGTGGATGTGAGGGATGAGGATAGGCACTTCAATTTGTAGAAAAAAAACTTTGTAGCCTTCAATGTCCTTAGCTTTCCCTTTTGCAAATCGCTTAACCCAAAACTCTATGTCTTCTATGGAAAAAACTTCTTCCTCTATAGAAAGGTTGTCCACAAAATTAGGGGATTTGTAAATAATTTTAAGGTGGAGATTCTAGTCCCTCAAATGAATCACATTGTTTTCTTTAGTTTTACAAGCCAAAACTTTCCTCCAAAATTTCTTAGGATCAATCTTAGATAGATGTAAAATCTTCTCTTATTCCAATTTATATAGTGCCTTTTTTTTTTACTTTTAATTAGGGCTTTGTACCTATTTATCTTGTCAAATTTTGAGGACTCATTAGATGCATCCATAATGGCTATTCTAGCAATATTACATTATTCATCATACCAAGGGTTGGTCACTCTTATTTTTTTTTTACACATCATCTCGAAAAAGAACCTATTAATGGAAGTATAAAGGGTTATCATGAAATTATGATAGGGGTCTTCAATTGTCACACACCCACAACGGCATAACAAAATTTTTGTCTTTTTCTCAAAGGACAGAATTCCCAAATTCCTACAGGGGCCTTATGTAGGCTAGCTCATTCCTCATCCTCCACCTTGTGATCGAGACCCGCGACCATAGGCTTAGTTTAAAAGGCTCATCGCATTTCGTGAAATCAGGGCTCTCGATGCAAGGCGTCCCAACCTCTTCATCTCCTTCAGTCCCGAAAGAGATTAAGGATCCTAGCACGTGCTATCCCTCTAACCTATGATCACGACGTGACCCTCCTCCACATGACCATGACATTGTGACCATGAATAACCCACTGAGCGCATCGGGTTTTTGTATGTCGGGATTTCGCGACTTGCGAACTCGAGAGATTTTGCCCTTTGGTATCCCAGACATCGAAGCGAAAAAACTCATTCACGCTAAATTGACGGTCCAGGTCACTCCTGGATCAACGACCACTATTACGTCATGAATTCGTGAATCATGAGTTTGTGCAGTCCTACCCTTTCACCACTTCAAGTCGTGAGTCAATGAAATGCCACCCAACTGCCATGTGTCCCTGCTAAATGGATGGTCCTAATTAAATCAGGACTTTTAGGACTATGACGAGTCCATCCTCCCATCTACCTTTGGGTTAAGATCGACGGCCTAGATAGCTCCCGATAGATCCTGGGATCTACGGTCCCACTTCCATCACTACTTGCAAAGGATGAAGGGATCGAGACATTAACGCTCGCGCTCCTCCTCTAGATCCATTGGTCCTGATAAACCTAGGGTATTTCTGAAAGGATCTTGTCCATTCGTCTACCAAAGTAAGGTTTACTCCCTTTTGATAATTGGATTCGTTATCCTTTCTGAACTTGGGTCATGAAATTCAACCTTTCAAAGCTTCAAACTCCCATGACTCTGAAACCTTAGAGAAATACTATTTCTTGCACAGGTTTTTCAGATCCCGATTGCATGAACCTTCAGATGGTTCTTGGGCAATTATCCTTGATTTCAGTCGGGTTTCTAGGTAAAGGCTCGGTATGGTTCCAAAGTTATTAGGCGATTCCCAGAGAAAGGTGCTCTCGAGGAGACATCCTAGAATATTGCGAAGGTCAACCAGATGGATCTATTCTCAATGGGATGGACACATACTTTGAAATTAAATAATTTACACAGACATCAACAATGACATATAAGTATAAACATTCATCCATGATATTCAATTCAAAACATAAGGCATAAAACACTTATCAGAACCACAAGGCATGATGCAACTGCTGAGAGGGGTGCTTGTTTCCACCCAACCATAGGCTCAGTGACTCTAAATGGATTTACCACTAGCCACCTTCGAGCTAGACCAAGATGCTCTAAGATTCAATCTCTTACTTCCAACTCAATGAAAGTCAAGGAAGAAGGTTACTCTCCTTCTCCTGATACAGACAAAAATTGAGGATGAAAGTTACTCTCCTTCTCCTGTGTTCATGACTCCCTGTGGTTCCAGGGTTTTGTGGTTCTCTTCTTAGATCCCTGTCGTGCGTGCTCCCTTTCTCTACCCTTCCCACACTTCTTTTACTTCCCTTCTCTGCAAGATTGTGTATGGCGTGAATTCCCTCGTCTATGGTCAAGTATGAGAGCTTTATGAATGGGCGATTTTCCCCATCCCCTCATTAACTCTTGAGGAGCCTCCCCACCTACCATCCCGACAGGAAATTCATTCTAGGGTCAGAAAGTTGCCTTGGTCTTTGAGAAAGTAAAAATCAGTATGGTACTAGTTCGGTGGAAGTTAATGCAACCATTCCAGGTCCCTTCCACCACCCTTCATTAGCCATCGTGGTCTCTTTTAGCACATCCCCCTCCCAGTAGTCATGCAACACTTATTCATAACATAATTTACATTCATCGACCTTTTATACAAAGGTCCATCAAATCAAACATTCACACCTTTAAGTTTTCCATAGTTCTTCGTCAATATAGTTATTTTTATAGACTGGGGGAAACTGGGTGTTACGATTCCCTCCCCCTTAAAGGAACATTTCCCTCGATGTTCTATATATCAATTATGAAGTGTATGTATAGAAGTAAACAAAATCGGATATGCCTGTTTTATGGCATCTTCAATTTCCCACGTAGCCTCATCGGGGCCAAAATGTTTCCACTGCACCTTAACCTATGTAATGGTTCGGTTCCTAAGTGGGTTTTCCTTTCTTTCCAGTATTCATAGAGGTTCTGGCAGGAATTCTCCCTCCAGTTCCACCTAAATCACATACTAGTAAATTATATGTTTAGACTCATGTACATATTTCTTCAACAATGAAACATGGAAAACATTATGTGCTTTAACTGTGGGAGGAAGTGCTAGCCTATAGGCTATAGGCCCCACTCTATCTAGAACTTCAAAGGGTCCACAATACCGAGGTTCCAACTTGGCACAATATCCCATCCTCAGGGAACTCTTCCTGGGCCTAACTCTAAGATATACGTGGTCTCCCGTATTGAATTCTCTAGAGGTTCTCTTTCTGTCGACGTAACTTTTCTGTCTGTTCTGAGCGAATTTTAGATTTTTCTTTATCTGAATCACTTATTGTTCCATTTGTTTCAACATGTCGGGTACAATAGTAATTATGTTTACGAGATTACTCCAATTGACTAGAGTGTTGCATGACCTACCATAGAAGACTTCGAAAGGACTCATCTTTAGTGATTCTTGGTAGCCGTTGTTGTAGGAAAATTCCACCACTGGCAAGTAATCTTCCTACTTTTTAGGTTAATGCATTACATGCATCCTTAGCATGTCTTCTGATATTTTGTTCACTCTTTCTGTCTTTCCATCAGTTTGAGGATGATAGGCTGTGCTAAACAATAATTTGGTCCTATACCAGCCATCAAGGATTTCCAAAAGTTTGAGGTAAATTTCATGTCTCTATCAGACACGATCTCCTTGGGCATGCCATGTAGTCTAAATATCTCCTTCATGAATATGTTGGCGATGTCTATTGTGTTGCAATTCAATTTGATGTGGATAAAATTAGAGGACTTGCTCAATTTATCCACCACTACCATGATGGTGTCATTCTTCCTGGCCGATGTTGGTAATTCAGTGATGAAATCCATGGAGATGGTCTCCCATTTCCATTCTGGGATTGGTAGAGGTTGTAATAATCCTGCTGGGTTCTGGTGTTCTTCTTTAACTTGTTGGCATTCTATACATTTGGCTAAATACTCAACTATGTCTTTCTTCAATCTAGGGAAATAGAATTGTTTCCTGGTGGCCACAATCATCTTCTAGTATCCTGGGTGACCAGTATACGGTCTTTTATGTAGTTCATCCATTATGAACCTCTTCAAGTCATCACAGTTTGGAATATACAATCTGTTTCTATAAGTTAGTAGACCTCCATCTAACATCTGGTAGCCTTTGTACTTTATCCATGTGGGTTCTTTCTCCAGGTATGAGGTCACGGTCTGGAAGAACGCATCTATTTCTTGTGCATTATTGAATATTTCCCTGATGTTGGTATTGCAGGTGCTCACCACTGCTAGATGAATTGTTTTCATACTTATGCTAAGGGCATTGACCACCTTATTTTCCTTTCCCTTGATATGTTTGATTTCGAAATCAAACTCGCTAAGAAGGGCCAACCACCTAGCTTGTCTCGCATTGACTTTTGGTTGGTCAAGAAGGTGTCGCAATCCACAATGGTCTGTCATAAGTACAAATTTCCTACCCAGGAGGTAATGCCTCAACATTTTCAAGGCGTGCACTATGGCGGCCATTTCTAGATCATGGGTCACATAGTTGACTTCGTGCTCATTCAATTTTCGGGATTCATAGAAGACTATACTTCCTTCTTGCATAAGGAATCCTCTGAGCCCTTCCTTGTAGGCATCAGTGCACATGAGGAAGTCATTTTCAGGATCGACGATCTTTAGCATGGGTTCATGGGTCAATAGATGTTTTAGGATCCGAAGCCTTTATTCACATTTTGGGGTCCAAAGGAATTTAACTCCCTTCTTCTAGAGGGCAGTGACTGGACAACCAATCTTGGAGAATCCTTTTATAAATCTCCTATAGTATCTTGCTAAGCCCATAAAGGATCTGATGTATGAAATGTCCTTTGGGGTAGGCCATTCCATGATAGACTTGATCTTGTTAGGGTCTACTGCTACCCCTCCTTTGGATATGACATGGCCCAAGTAATGTATTTGATTCTGGAAGAAATCACACTTGCTAAACTTGGCATAGAGCTGATGTTCTCTTAGCACTTGAAGAACAAGTCTAAGATGTTCCTCATGTTCCTCTCTATTCTTGGAGTAGATTAAGATATCTTCAATAAAAAGCAATACAAATTTGTCTAGGAATTTGTTGAGCACATTGTTCATCAAGCACATAAAATTGGTAGGGGCATTGGTTAATCCAAATGGTACTACCACAAACTCGTAGTGACCATATCTCGTTCTGAAGGCGGTTTTCTGGATATCCTCGCCCTTAATTTAGACTTGATGGTATACAGATCTCAATTCAATCTTGGAGAAGATGGAAGCACCTCCCAATTGATCGAACAAGTCACCGATCTAGGGTAAGGGGTACTTATTATTTATGGTTACCTTATTGAGTTGTCTATAATCTATGCACAGTCGGAGGGTACCATCTTTCTTTTTCATGAACAGGACTGGTGCTCCCCATGGAGACACACTGGGTCAGATATAGCCTTTTTCCATCATTTCTTTTAATTGTAATTTAATCTCAACTACTCGAGTGTGCTCATCTTATAGGTTGTCCTAGACATTGGCACCACTCCTGATGCAAGTTCTATTGAGAATTCAATGTTCCTTCTCATAGGTAGACCCGATACCTCTTCTGGAAACACATCTCTAAATTATCTTAGTATGGGGTGGTCTTCGAGGCTTGGTTTGTCCTCCTCAACCGATTCCAACACTTGTATCGCATATAGTGGGCATCTCTTTATGCAATACTTTCTAATTTGAAGTGATGATATTTGTCTCACTGAGATAGGTTTTTGAATCGCTTGAAGGGTTATCATCCTTCCTTCTTCACTTACACATTCTAAGGTTTTATGGTAACAGTCCATTCTGGCTTTATATGCAGCTAGCCAGTCCATGCCAATCAACAGGTCATACAATCCTAGGGGTAGTATGTTAAGGGTTGCTTGGGTGGAGAATTCACCCATAGTGAATTGGCAAACTGGTATGACCTTTGCTACCCTTCTTTTGGTTCTAGTGGCTAACTGTACCAACCATGGTTTGGCATGTTTATGTGGATGCAATTTACACTTAACAACAGCCTGAGGGGCTATATAACTCAAATTTGAACCAGGGTCAATTAGAATAGACACTAGGTGGTTAGTGATCATGCCTTCCATCTCCACCACTGAATCTTGTTGGTCGGCTTCTTTATTATCCACGACTGCATAAATTCGTGACATACTCCTGGCCACATCATTGACGGTGGTAGCCTCTTGGACGTTGTAAATTCTCCTACTGTTTTGTTGTCGGTGTGGGTAGTCCCTCAATAGATTTTCTTCTCCACAACCCCATCATTTCAAGGGTTCTTTATTTGGATTATCAATCTTTCCGGGGGTTGACCCAAAAGGCTTATTTCTTCTCTGGGAGGGGAGATTCTGATGGTGTACACTTCGGGTAGGAAATCTCATCCTTGTATCATTTTTATAGTTTTTAAATCTTGGGGATTTAAACCCCCTTTTCTAGAATCCCAAACCATTCTTCTTCTTCCAACCTTTGCGAGGTTCTATCTGAAGCCCAAATTGTTCATTACAATATCTTGCCTTTCGGATAGTGTCTTCTAGGGTCCTCAGCTCGTCAAACTCAATCATGTTCTAATAGTCCTTAGGTATCCCGTTGATAAATTGTTGCACCTTTTCCTTTTCTTCTTTTATGTAGGGTACGTACCTCAGCAACTCAAGAAATATGTTGACATATTTTTCTACGGTGAGTTTCCCCAGCTTGAGTTCACATAATTATTTAGTCTTTTAGTCGAAATACTTTTCCGACAGATACTTCCTCTTAAAGTATCTTTCAAACCATTCCCAAGATAGGTATTCTTCGTGAATCCATTTTACATTATTAAGGTCTTCCCACCAAATGGAAGCCTTTACATTCAGGTTGAAAGTGGCTACTCGAGCCTTCAAGTTTTCCGAGAAGTTATGGACTCTGAAATACTTCTTTAGTCCAAGCAGCCAGGCCTCTACTTCCTCTCCTCTATTTATCTCATCGTCTAAAGAGGGTGGTTTGGCCTTCTTGAATTCTTTGAGATTATGACTTTTAGAATGCTTTCGATTCTTCCATTTTATTCGGGAATATGAACTAGTTATGCTACTAGAAGATCCCTCCAAGTCGCTAGTTTCCTTTCCAGAGGAAACGTCCGACGCTCATCCCCTATCTCTGGGGCGGGCCTTCCTTGAGGTGCTCTTCCTAGTGTAGCCACTCAAAAGGCCACATTTCCTTATCTCAAGTGGAATTCAACTCTTCTTTGTCTATCGTCGATCCTCATGACTAGTTTCAGGTCCATGTTGCAGTTGTCTTTGTATGTCAGATAAACTTTTCAACAAGACTGCATTAATTTATGTTTTCTTCTCTTGCTCTTTTATCAACCTTTCGTTGTCGACCTTGCAGATTTGTAGTTCGGCCATGAGTCTCCTCACAGTCTCAGCTAGATCCAGAGGGGTCTCTACAACCCTCCTTTCATTAGACTCTTTGCCTCTATTGTGGGAGTCGTCCCCCACCTCGTGGTGCGTCACCATTCTATACATCTGTAGTTTTCCCACGGTTGATCGTTCGCTTGCGTGTAGACAAAACACTTGTTGTTAGCTAACATTATATTCATTCAAAACCAGCACATAAATTCACATTTCTCAAATGCATACACATAGTAGGGATTTCATTCTTTTTTTTAATAACATTCTTAACTTCAAATTTTGGTAAAGGGGGTTAATATAGAGGGTTACTCTTTTTAAGAGTACTTCAGACGAAGTTTCTACATGACTTGTTCATGATCCCAAGTAGGCCAAGTGTTTTAACCATGATCTGATACTAATTTGTCACACACCCATGACGACACAACAAAATTTTCGCCTTTTTCTCAAAGGACAGAATTCCCAAATTCCTACAGGGGCCTAGTGTAGGCTAGCTCATTCCTCATCCTCCACCTCGTGATTGAGACCCACGAACATAGGCTTAATTTAAAAGGCTCATCACATTTTGTGACATTGGGGCTCTCGATGCAAGGTGTCCCAACCTCTTCATCTCCTTCAGTCCTGAAAGCGATTAAGGGGCCTAGCGCATGCTATCCCTCTCACCTATTATCATGACGTGACCCTCCTCCACACGACCATGGCATTATGACCACAACCGACCCACTAAGCGCGTCGGGGTTTTGTATGCCAGGATTTTGCAACTTGGGAAACTGAGAGATTCTTCCCTTTGTTCTCCTGGACACTGAAACGCCGAAACTCATTCATGCTAAATCGATGGTCCAGATCACTCCTGGACCACGACCACTATTACGTCACAAATTCACAAATCATGAGTTTGTGCGATCCTACCCTTTGACCACTCCAAGTCGTGAGTCAGCGAAATGCCACCCGACTGCCACACGTCCCTACCGAATCGATGGTCCTGATTAAATCGAGACTTTTAGGACTATGATGAGTCCATCCTCCCATCTACCTTTGGGTTAAGATCAGTGGCCTAGATAGCTCCCAATGGATCCTGAGATCTACATTCCCGATTCCATCACTACTTGCGAAGGCTGAAGGGGTCGAGGCGTTAATGCTCGTGCTCCTCCTCTAGATCCATTGGTCCTGATAGACCTGGGGTATTTCCAAAAGGATCTCATCTATTCATTTACCAAATGAAGGGATACTCCCTTTCGATAAATGGATTCGATATCCTTTCTGAACCTGGGTCACGAAATTCAACCTTTCGGAGCTTCAAACTCCCACGACTCCGAAACCTTAGAGAACTACTCTTTCTTGCATAGGTTTTCTAGACTCGGATCACATGATCCTTCATATGGTTCTTGGGCAATTATCCCTGATTTTAGTCGGGTTTCTGGGTAAAGGCTTGTTGGAAGATTGGTTGTTGTCATTGATGTCAACCCTAGTCATGGGTTTTGGACCACAAGATTGATGAAGTTATTTGGACATGAAGGCAAATGCACATGCAGATAAAACACCCATGGATGGAAAGTATACATCATGTTGTTTCCAGTGGTATGTGGCACGTCACGTGGATCCTCATGGTTGAGGAGAAATGAATTTTTGAAGATGACAAAGTGAATTGTACATGTAGGCCCTGAAGATAATTAAAGAAAAGAATTACAAAATAAGAAAGTGTCAGGTCGGCCCTAATGTTAAAAGGAAGTGACATAAATGGTATAAATAAACATCATTATACATTCATTTGATACAAGTCAAATTTCAGAGAAAGAAGAAGAAAAAGAAGGCCGGATTTCAAGGGAGGATGAAGTTTTTTGGTGATGTGTTCTAAGATATGTTATTTTTAGGTCATCTTACCATTTTTGCTATAAATTTTTTTATAGAACGATTAAAATGGTGAAATCGATATGGTATTGAGAAGACATATCAAGGTACCTCTGGTAAAAATTTCAGCTCTTGATTCGCTATAATTATGGAGATACACTCTGTGGAATATAGGGTTTGTGACCAGTCCTGAAACTAGTCAATAAACAGGT
>ML781307.1:652639-681568 GCA_009831015.1 Picea engelmannii
CCACCCAACCGTAGGCTCAGTGACTCCAAATGGATTTACCACTAGCCATCCCCGAGCTACACCAAGATACTCTAAGATTCAATCTCTTGCTTCCAGTTCAACAAAAGTCAAGGATGAAGGTTACTCTCCTTCTCTTGATACAGACAAAAATCGAGGACGAAAGTTACTCTCCTTCTCCTGTGTTCAGAATTCCTTGTGGTTCCATGGTTTTGTGGTTCTCTTATTCGATCATTGCCGTGCACACTCCCTTTCTCTACCCTTCCCACACTTATTTTCTTGCCCTTCTCTGCAATATTGCGTGTTGTGCAAATTCCCCCATCTGTGGTCAGGTTTAAGAGCTTTACGGATGGGTGGTTCACCCCATCCCCTCATTAACTCTTGAGGAGCATACCCACCTACCATCCCGACGGGAAATTCATTCCAGGGTCAGAGACTTGCCTTGGTCTTTGAGAAAGTAAAAACCAGTATGGTACTGGTTCGGTGGAAGTTAACGCAACCATTCTAGGTCCCTTCCACCACCCTTTATTAGCCATCGTTGTATCTTTTATCACATCCCCCTCCTAGCAGTCATGCAACACATATTCATAACATAATTTACATTCATCGACCTTTTATACAAAGGTCCATCAAATCAAACATTCACACCTTTGTGTTTTCCATAGTTCTTCGTCAATATAGTTATTTTTACAGACTGGGGGAAACAGGGTGTTACATCAATATTGTCCTTATTTGATATGAAATTTCATTCATTATTTAAATCCTTTAAATAAACAAGCTATGTCTTTGGAAAAGATTAAGTGATTTTGGATCATAATTATTTTTTCAATGGGGCTTTTGTGCATGAAAAAATTAGATTTAGGGTTGAATATTTATGATCGAATTCGAGGTCATCATCATTTAAGATGTAAAGATTTACATATATCAAAACATAGCATATTTGCTAAATAAAATCTTCAACTTCAAACTACATTTCATCTTAGTGATTTTGGAAATTTCATATTGGAGATTCAAAGTGGTGATGTTTTCAAGTTAGTTTGGTTTTTCTTTGGTTCCTTTATACCAAATATCTCTAAGATATATAGTTGGAATTTTGTAGTCATGTGAGAGCAATAAAAATTTTGAGATATATAGTTGGAATCTTCAAGTCACTCCATAGCCATGAAATCATGGGAAAGAAGTGTTCAATTTGTCTCCATACATATGTTTTCTACCTACTTATTCAATTTAGGCTCATCACTCCCATATATTAATATCTTATTATTCTTATATATCTACTACTATTTTTTTATACTTTTAACTTCTAACAAACCTCTACAAAACAACATTAAGTCACCCAAATGCAAATTGCATATTCTAGCACATCCAATTGTGATTCATTGTATTGGAATTATTGCGTTGAGTGAGAAAAGTAAAAATTAAGAGAATTAAATAGAATGGAAGAGAATTAAATAGCACTGGATTGAGTAAAGAGTGCCCTTTTCAACTCTCTCCCAACATGATTGATTGATACTTTGGGAGGTGGAGTGTTTTTCTAGGCCAAATTATGTCTTTGGATTCATCTCTTGCATGTATAGAAATCACTACATCCATTGGTATGAGAACCAAGACACCAAGAAGTGGAATACATTAATGACACATTATGAGTAGAAAATATTAATAATATAATTTAATATTAAATAATAAAATAGGGAAGAACAAGTAAAATATGGGTGATCCTCCTTTTATATCCAACAAACCTATAAAATAAGGCTAGTTGAATGTATGTTTGTGTTTTAATAAAAATATCCAATTCTCTATTTTCCTTAGTTACTTATATATCAATTAGTATTAGAGGCATATTCCACAACCACCAGAAGGGATTTATTCCTTTCTTATTTTAGTCTTATTAACCACCAAAAGGGATCCACTCCCTTCTTTATCAAGCTTAGTGGCAATTGTTAGGGATCTACTCCCTCTAGTTTGCAATTTTTTTCTTTTATCTACAACAAAGGAAATGAGAGGTAATAACCCCCTCTCTTCCTCTTGCACATGACCTAATCATTACAATCAGTCACATCTCTTTCGAAAGTCATGTCACCTTCCGAGCTCACTCCCATGTGTTGGGTAGGTGTTATATTATTTGCATTTGTGTGTGGGGGTGCGTCAAATTTGACAAATGTGTCTGACAATCCCATCAACTATTTCTCTCTATGGGTGTGTGCATTGAGTGCTTTCCTATGGGGTTCCCAACTTTCCTAGCGGGGTACCAAGGGAGGGGGTAGGAAAACCCCCCCATTTACATGGAACATTCGACTCCAAGTGGTATCCTGAAGCTAACAGGGTTCGAGGCAATGCCTCAAAAATGTTTGTTTGGGTGGTTTTTGTTATTTTAGTGTTTTTTCTATTTTTAGCGGTTTTCGAAATTAATCTCGAATTAAGGTATTAGGGTTTTGATAGCTACAAAATACCTAAAATATTGTGTTTATGTTATTTTGTGAATGGTGATATTAATACAATGAATATTTGAGAGGTGTGGCACTAAGGAAGGCAGGGTTTCTCATGGTTAAGGGTTTCTAGCATAAATATTTGTGTACTATATGTGTGAGCCATCGATTAATTTCTTCTTTTCTTAGAATCTATATGCATTGATTTACTTCATAGGTTTAAAACTTACACCATTAAGTATGCATCACTTCTATAATCATAGATGAAATTCTTTCAGCAACTAAAAATGATTCAATAATAGAATCAACTACTCCAACAACACATTCAAGTAATTAATGCGTTGGATATGGATGTCTTTTATATGATGCTAAATAAAAGGGAAATTTTCAATGAAGTCTAACCTAGAAAATAGAATCCATGAAACAACCAAATCATGGGGTCCATTCAATGAAGGATTGAATGGAAGAATGAAACCTTTGGCTCTAAGATCTGATATGCATGTGACCTCCGGTGCAGAAGCATTATTTTTTGCATGCTCTATCTCTACGATTTCAACAAGACTAGCTGGTACAAAAGCATCGGTTTGATTGATTTGACACCTCAAGGGAGGCAACGAAGAATTCACTTCAATGAGAACAAGACCCTAAATTATCTTAGACTGATGAAGTGGTTGATCATCCACTTTAAGTTGTAATCTCAAGGTTGTCACACACCCCCTGCGGCATAGTAAATTTTCTCTCTTTTTCGAGGGACAGAACCCCCGAAAACCTACAGAGATTAGCACAAGCTGAAGATGCCACCTCTGCCTCAACAAGGTCTCTACGCGACCTCCCAATTTTTAAGGATCGTTCAGTTCCTTTTATGATCCGAAACGGCCTCTTTCGATTTCCAGCTGAAATCTCAATTCAATCGATCCACAGGTCCTTCGGAAGTTCCCCTGTGTGAACAATGCTAGGCGCGAGCTCCATGACTCCTAAGTGACCACAACGTTATGAAGAAGACCTACTCCCAAAGTAGCTTATCGTAAATCGCCATCTCACGAGTTCACGAGTCAAAGCTCTTGACTCCTCCTTTCCAATCTCATGATACCCGAGATCATGAAATGGGTATAGCTCCCTTCTTTCAGCGCCCTCTGCGCGTGACCACCGACTAGTCTAAACACTAGCTCCTCTCGCTACTCACTGCTTCGTGAGTTCAAAGGGTTGAGCTCTCATGCTCTTATCCTGTGAATCCCCAAGATGCGAGAAGTCAATGGAGCGTTGACTCCCTTCTCCAGGCGACGCGTGTCCACCTATCAATCACGCGGGCCCCACCTTAAAGTTTTGCCACGTGTTCTCTCATGCTCGACTCTCGACACTTCACTACTCATGAAGTAAAAAATGACTCCTTTCAACCTCCAAACCCCCGAACGCACGATAGGCGATGAGGTTCTTGATCCAATGGTCCTCCCGTTCTCTGGATCCAATGGTTGTCTTCGCTCCTCGCAACTTCGCCACTCACGACTTGGAGCACCCAACCTTAGGGCTCTTACCTTGTGAACCTCCGAGTTCATGAGAATCCTTGATCTCTGCCACCTGTCCTCCCTAGATGGACGGTCTTGATCCTCTCGCGACTTCGCCACTCGTGAAGTCGAAAGACTTCCCTCTATGACTCCCGATGTCTGAATCCCCAATATGGGCAATCTCACGACACGCGTCCGCTCTCAGACAAATGGCTCAGATTTCCTTGGGACTTCTCTACTCGCGAAGTCAAGATGCTCACCTCTGTGAGTCCCAGTGCCCGAATCTCTGAAATGGATGATTCCATGACACGCGTCCTCCCGCAGACAGATGGCTCAGATTCTTTCGCCCCTTCGGGACTTTCAGGACAAAAGTCTCGACCTCCTATCTGCCGATATGTCGAAATGCTGAAATTCTAACACATCGTCAATGCGGGTCCCACAACAGAACTTCCCACCTTTTTGGAGTTTCGAAATTCGCTACTTCGCGAATCCTGATGCCAAGATTTCAGTTCTTCAACCCACGAAACCCCGAAATACTGAGTTTCGATGCACTTCACCAATAACTGGCTCACACAATTCCTTTCACCCCTTTGGGACTTCACCTTTCGCGGCCTCGCGAATCTTGAGGAAAGAGTTTTAACCCTTCAACTCGTGAATCCACAAAATGAGATTTCGCGAGTGATCCAACGGTCCTTGTCGACCCAGATACTACGGTTTGATTTCTCCTGAACTTAAAACTTGAAAATAGGCTTACTATAACTCCCCTGCTCCTCTATAAGATCTGACAACTCTTGTGACTTCGTGAATTCTCCACGGGGAATTTCGACCGTCCAATGCCTCCTTAACGACTCTTGCGAAGTGAACACGGTATTCCTTCACTGCTATTTCGAGATTTCAAGTGGATCATTCTTCCTCGTACAGGGTTACTAAGACTTGCACCTTCAAATCCTTTTTCCAGGTTCTTGGTGAGCTTTCTAAGAAGGGTGTCTCTATGGGGAGATCTATCCAGGGTATTACCTGAGACGGATAAGGGTATAGATTTCACGAGAATACACTTGAAGTCTGAATTAATTCAGTATGCGTATAAATAGTGATTTATAAAACACAAGCCATATGTAGTCTTTCCATTATAAGCATGCAACCACCATTTCTAAATCAAAACACTACACAGGCAGTCTTATACTCAAACCATTCATAAAACTGCATAAACTGTGAGCATACATGTCAGCATATAAATTTCAAGATGCAAGATGTAAAACACTTATCAAAAATAACATCAGATGTGATTGTAACTGCTGAGAGGGGTGCTCATTTCCACCCAACTGTAGGCTCAGTGATTCCGATAGGATTTACCACTAGCCACCCCTGAGCTGAGACCACGATGTTGCGAGACTGCATCTCTGTTTTCCAGTGACCGAGAACGAGGGTTACTCTCCCCCTTCTCTTCTATCACTCACTCTGTATTTTCCAGAGTTCCCTACCTTCCCTCGCGTCTGCCCCCTTCTCGCTTCTCCCTCACGTCTTTTTCCTCTTGTGAGGTTGCGTGTGGTGCGATTTCCCTCTCACTGGTTAGGCCTGATGGCTCTATGGATGGGCGATTCACCCCCCCCCCCCNTCCCCCCCCCCCCCCATCCCTCATTACTCATGAGGATCCATTTACCTACCAATCCTAGCGAGTCATTTAATTTGGGGCCAGTGAGCCGCTCTTGGTTCTCCAGGCCAGTGAATTCCAAATACGATATTGGTTTTGGTGGAAGTTAACGCCACCTTTCTAGGTGCCTTCCACCACCTTTCTTCAGCCATCGTGGTCTCTTTTTTAGCATATCCCCTCTCAGCAGTCCTGCAATATATATATTCATAATATTATTCACATTCATCGACCTTTTTCACAAGGTCCATTTACATCACACATTCACATTTTTGAGTTTTCCATAGTTCTTGGCCAGTATAGTTATTTTTAAAAACTGGGGGAAACAGGGTGTTGCAATTCCCTCCCCCTTAAAGGAACATCATCCTCGATGTTCTTATCTATCAACATCACATGCATGTACATAAGTAAACAAAATCGGATATGCCTGTCTCATGGCATCCTCCATTTCCCACGTAGCCTCATCTGGGCCAAAATGTCTCCATTGCACCTTGACCTGTGCAATGGTTCGGTTCCGGAGCGGGGTTTCCTTTCTGTCCAGTATGCACTGAGTTTCTAGTATAAATTCTCCCTCCGTTTCCACCTGGATCACAGACCAGTCAATTATATGATTAGAATCATGTACATATTTCTTCAATAATGAAACATGGAAAACATTATGTGCTTTTACTGTGGGAGGAAGTGCTAGCCTATAGGCTACAGGTCCCACTCTATCTAGAATCTCAAAGGGTCCACAATAACGAGGTGCCAACTTGGCAAAAGATCCCATTTTTAGAGAACTCTTCCAAGGTATAACTCTGAGATATACATGGTCTCCTGTTTTGAACTCTCTTGGAGTTCTCTTTTGGTCGGCATAAMTTTTTTGTCGATTCTGGGGGACCTTCAGGTTTTGTTTTATCTGAGTCACCTATTGTTCAATTTCTTTCAACATGTCGGGCCCAAAATAAATCCTGTTTACGAGATTGCTCCAACTGACTGGAGTGTTACACAGTCTACCATAGAGGACTTCGAAGGGACTCATTTTTAAGGATGCTTGGTAGCCGTTGTTGTAGGCGAATTCTACCAGTGGTAGGTAGTCTTCCCACTTCTTGGGTTGATGCATTACATGCATCCTTAACATATATTCAAGTATTTGGTTCACTCGTTCTATTTTTCCATCGGTTTGAGGGTGATAGGCGGTGCTAAACAGTAATTTGGTCTCTAAGCCAACCATCAGTGATTTCCAAAAGTTAGAAGTAAATTTCATGTCTCTGTCAGACACGATCTCTTTTGGCATACCATGCAGTCTGAATATCTCCTTCATGAATACCTAGGCGATGTCTATTTCCTTGCAAGTCAACCTGACAGGGATGAAGTGAGTAGACTTGCTCAATTTATCCACCACCACCATAATGGCATCATTCTATTTGTTTGAGCTTGGTAATCCAGTGATGAAATCCATGAAGATGGTTTCCCATTTCCATTCTAGGATTGGTAAAGGTTGCAATAATCCTGCTGGGTGTTGATGTTCTGCTTTAACCTGTTGGCACTCTATGCATTTGGCTAAGTACTCAGCTATGTCTTTCTTCAATCCAGGCCAATAAAATTGTTTCCTGGTGGCAGTGATCATTTTCTGGAATCCTGGATGACCCAAGTAGGGTCTTTTATGTAGTTCATCCATAGTGAACCTCTTCAAGTCGTCACATGCTGGAATATAAAATCTGTTTCTGTAAGTGAGCAGACCTCCTTCGGTCATCTGATAGCCTTCATATATTACTCCGATAGGTTCTTACTGTAGGTACATGGTCACGGTATGAACGAAGGGATCTGTTTCTTATGCATTTCTGATTATTTCCTTGACATCGGTCTCACGGGTGCTCATTTCTACCAGGTGAATTGTTTTCATACTTCTGCTGAGGGCATCGGCCACCATATTTTCCTTTCCTTTAATGTGTTTGATTTCAAAATAAAACTCGCTAAGGAGGGCCATCCACCTAGCTTGTCTAGCATTGATCTTTGGTTGATCAAACAGGTACCGCAATCCACAGTGATCTGTCATAAGTACAAATTTTCTTCCCAGGAGGTAATGCCTCCACATTTTCAAGGCATGCACTATGGCAACCAGTTCTAGATCAAGGGTCACATAGTTGACTTCATGCTCGTTCAATTTTTGGGATTCATAGTAGATCACACTTTCTTTCTACATAAGGACTCCTCCGAGCCCTTCCTTACATGCATATTTGCACACGAAGAAATCAGCTTCTAGATCGATGATCTTCAGTACAGGCGCATGGGTCAGTAGATGTTTCAGGGTTTGAAATCTTTCTTCACATTTCTGTGTCCACAGGAATTTTGTCCCCTTCTTTTGGAGGGCAATGATTGGACAACCAATCTTGGAGAATCCTTTTATAAATATCCTATAGTATCCTACTAATCCCATAAAGGATCTGATGTCTGAAACATCCTTTGGGGTAGGCCATTCCATGATAGACCTGATTTTGTCAAGGTCTACCGCTACTCCTTCTTTGGAGAGAACATGGTCTACGTAATGTATTTCTTTCTGGAAGAATTCACATTTGTTGAATTTGGCATAGAGCTGATGTTCTCTTAGCACTTGCAATACAATTCTAATATGATCTTCATGCTCTTTTCTATTCTTGGAGTAAATTAATATATCGTCAATAAAAGCAAGCACAAATTTGTCTAGGAACTTGCTGAGTACATTGTTCATCAAGCACATAAAAGTGGCAGGAGCATTGGTCAACCCAAACGACACTACCACGAACTCATAGTGACCATACCTTGTCCAGAAGGCAGTTTTATGGATGTCTTCACCCTTGATTCAGACTTGATGGTATCCCGGCCTCAAATCAATCTTTGAGAAAATAGACGCACCCCCCAATTGATCGAACAGGTCATCGATCCTAGGCAAGGGGTACTTGTTATTTATGGTTACCTTATTGAGTTACCTATAATCTATACACAGTCTAAGGGTATCGCCCTTCTTTTTCATGAACAGGACCGGTGCTCCCCATGGAGACACGCTGGGCCAAATATAGCCTTTATCCATCATTTCTTTTAATTGCATCTTGAGTTCCACTAACTCGGGTGTGC
Source organism: Picea engelmannii (assembly GCA_009831015.1). NCBI lineage: Eukaryota > Viridiplantae > Streptophyta > Pinopsida > Pinales > Pinaceae > Picea > Picea engelmannii. The sequence continues at coordinate 661,306 of ML781307.1, forward strand.
TCATCCGATAGGGTGTCCTAGACACTGACACCACTCCTGGTGCAATTTCTATCGAGAAGTCTATGTCTCTTCTCGGAGGTAAAACCAGTACCTCTTCCAGAAACACATCTTTGTATTCTCTCAAGATAGGGTGATCATCAAGGCTTGGTTTGTCACCTTCGATTGTTTTCAACACATGTATTGCATATAGGGGACATCCCTTTTGGAAATACTTTCTCATTTGTAGAGATGATATTTGTCTCACTGAGACAGGTTTTCGGATCCCTTGAAGGGTTATATTTTTCCCTTCTTTACTTACACATTCTAAGTTTTTATGGTAACAATCCAATCTGGCTTTATGGGCGGCTAGCCAGTCCATACCAATCAACAGATCATACAATCCCAGGGGTGATAAGTTAAGGGTTGTTTGGGTGGGGAATTCACCCAAATTTAATTGGCAGGCTAGTATGACCTCTGCTATCCTCCTTTTGGTGCCAGTGGCTAACTGTACCAACCATGTCTTGGTATGTTTTGTGGCTATAGTTTACACTTATCAATAGCTTTAGGTGCTATATAACTCAAATTTGAACCAGGGTCAATTAAAACAGACACTGGATGGTTGGAAATCATACCTTCTATTTCCACTACTAAAGCTTGGTGGTTGGCTTGGTTATTATCCAAGGCTGCATAAATTTGTGGCACACTCCTGGCCACATCATTGACGGTAGTACCTTCCTGTATGTTATAAATTCTCCGACTATTCTGTTGTTGGTGTGGATAGTCTCTCAGGAGATGTTCTTCTCTACAACCCCAACATTTCAGGGGTTCTCTCTTTGGGTTATCAGTCTTCCTTGATATGGGTCCAGAAGTTTTATTTCTGCTCAAGGAGGGAAAATTATGTTGGTGCATACTCCAGGCTAGAAAGTTCATTCTTGGGTTCTTCTTATAGTTCTTAAATTCTGGGGATTTAATTCCCTTTTTCTAAAATCTTGAACTATTCTTTTGTTTCCATCCTTCACGAGGTTCTGCTCGATGCCCAAACTGTTCAAGACAATAGGTTGTCTTTCGAATAGTGTATTCTAGAGTCTTTGGCTCATCAAATTCAATTCTATTATAATAGTCCTTAGGTAGTCCACTGATGAAGCGTTGCACCTTTTCCTTTTCCACCTTGATATGGGGTACATACCTCAACAAATTGAGGAATTTGTTGACATATTCTTCTATAGTTAGTTGTCCCAGTTTGAGTTCATAAAACTCTTTAGTCTTTTCATCGAAATATTTTTCCGACAGATACTTCTTTCGGAAGTATTTCTCGAACCGTTCCCAAGACAGGTCCTCTTCACGAACCCCTTTCATATTATTAAGGTCTTCCCACCAAATGGAAGCCTTTCCATTCAAGTTGAAGGTGGCCACTCGGGCCTTCATATTTTCTGAAAAGTCATGGACTCTGAAATACTTCTTTAGTCCAAGCAGCTAGGCCTTTTCTTCCTCTCCCTTCTTTATTTCACCGTCGAAGGAGGGTGGTTTGGCCTTTCTGAATTCTTCGAATTTTCGACCTTTGGAAGACTTTTGTTTCTTCTGTTTTCTTCGGGGATAGGAACTGGTTATGCTGCTAGAAGAGCCCTCTGAATCGCCAACTTCCTTCTTAGAGGAATTATCCGACGCTTGTCCTTTACCTCTGGGGTGGACCTTTTTCAAGGTGCTCCTCTCAGTGTGGCCACTGATATGACCAATTTCTAAGTTTCAAGTTCATGTTGCATTTGTCTTTGTAGATCAGATAAACTCTGCAGTAAAACTGTGTTAATTTCTGTTTTCTTTTCTTGTTCTTTCATCATCCTTTCATTGTCAGCCTTACAACTTTGTAATTCAACCATGAGGCTCCTCACAGTCTCAACTAGATCTAGAGGGGTCCCTACTTCCCTCCTTTCATCAGACTCTTCATCTCTATTGTGGGAGCCTTCTCCCACTTCATGGTGAGTCACCATACTATGTGTTGATAATTTCCCGTGGTTGATCTTACATCTTTTTAAGAGTGTTTCGAATGGAGCTTCTGTGCAACTCGTTCATGATCCCAAGTAGGCCAAGTGTTGTAACCATGCTTTGATACCAATTTGTCACACACCCCCTATGGCATAGTAAATTTTCACCCTTTTTTTAGGGACAGAACCCCCAAAAACCTACGGAGCTTAGCATAGGCTGCAGATGCCACCTTTGCCTCGACAGGGTCTTTGCATGACCTCCCAGTTTTTAAGGATCGTTCAATTCCTTTTATGAGCCGAAGCAGTCTAAATCAAAACACTACACAGGAAGTCTTATACTCAAACCATTCATAAAACTGAACAGACTGTGAGCATACATGTTAGCATATAAATTTCAAGATGCAAGATGTAAAACACTTATCAGAAATAACACCAAATGTGATTGCAACTACTGACAGGGGTTCTTGTTTCCACCCAACCGTAGGCTCAACGATTTCGATAAGATTTTCCACTAGCCACCCCCGAGCTGAGACCACAATGTTGCGAGACTACGTCTATGTTTTCTAGTGACTGAGAATGAGGGTTACTCTTCCCATTATCTTCTATCACTCACTCTATATTTTCCAGAGTTCGCTGCCTTCCCTTGCATCTGCCCCCTTCTCACTTCTCCCTCATGCCTTTTTCCTCTTGCGAGGTTGCATGTGGCACGATTTCCCTCGCACTAGTCAGGCCTGATGGCTCTACAGATGGGTAGTTCACCTCCCCCCCATCCCTCATTACTCATGAGGAGCCATTTACCTACCAATCCTGGCGAGTCATTGAATTTGGGGCTAGCGAGTCGCTCTTGGTTCTCCAGGCCAGTGAAGTTCAAATACGGTATCGGTTTTAGTGGAAGTTAACGCCACCTTTCCAGGTGCCTTCCACCACCTTTCTTCATCCATCGTGGTCTATTTTTCATCATATCCCCTCTTAGCAGTCCTGCAATATATATATTCATAATATTATTCACATTCATCGACCTTTTTCACAAGGTCCATTTACATCACACATTCACATTTTTGAGTTTTCCACAGTTCTTGGCTAGTATAGTTATTTTTACAAACTGGGGGAAATAGGGTGTTACAAAGGTGACCACTGACAAACCTTCCTAAGTGGTCTACGATCGCATAACACACCACTAGAAAGGTCCTAAAGGAAGCACTAATCATAAACAACCCTACCAATACTCTGACTCAAGTGGATCGGGTCTTGAGACAACAATATCAATAAGGATAGGTAAGGACCTTCCAGATGAAGGAACAGGTTGATTAAATCCCATGAACTTGCAAACAAAGGAGTGAGAATTAGTTACCCTATCCTCCACTAACCATCCCTTCCCAGTGAAACTACCCATGCTTCATGGGGCACCCTCCAAAGGTGTTAAAAAGTGTGAAACAATGTCTTCCCTAGGTACCACAAGAAACCCCCCACAGTCACCTCTGGGATTCTTATGAATGAAAAATAAGGGTACCAATTCATAGTCAACATTTGGGAGAACTTTTGACAGTTGGGATAAAATGTATGGGAAGGGTAATTGACGGGCTCTAGAAATGACATCTTTTTATATCATATTTTCCCTAACTTTGATCCCTTTCTACTTACCTAGACCATGTAGCAATCCATCATTGTGCATGATTTAGACTTAATGTGTTTCCATTACATTTCTTTAGTACTTTACATGAATTTATGATTAAACATTAGAAAAGGATCATATTTTCATTTATCTTTGAGTTCATTTGCAAAGACAATGTGTCAGACATGGTGTTTTGCAAATTTTGATATCACCATAGGATGTATTTTGTCTCGACAGCTACAGAAACTCTGAAGTGTTGCAACTCTAACTCGACAGTTGTTGCAACTCCCATGCAGTTGTTGCAACTCCTTACAACAGTAGTTGCAACTCGTCAATGAATTATTCTACACTGCAACGTGTTGTTGCAACTCCTTATAGTAGTTGTTGCAAGTCACTAGGGGACTATTCTGCATTGCAAATCTCGTTGTTGCAACTCCACCTATGCTACAACTCACCTAAAGTACAATTTTTGCAACTCCACATTTGTTGCAACTCGCTTGAAGTAAAATTTTTGCAACTCTCATTGCTACAACTCCACCTATGTTGCAACTCACTTGAAGTACAATTGTTGCAACTCCCCTTTTGTTGTAACTCATTCAAGGAACCTTGATCCATTAGAACCATGAGCCATACTGTCACATATTTTTCATTTATGGATTTATGCAACAATAATATGAGTCCAAGAAAATCAAAGATACAAAGATAATTTTGCAATTCCGAGACAAAATATTAGTTTGAATGGTTAACCAAGAATCTTAGAATTCTTCAGAAAAAGATCTTGGCGTTATTTATTATTTGCTAATTTTTAGCAAAAGATCTTGGAAGTTATCTATTATTTGTTAATTGTTAGCAAAGGATATTGGAGTTATTCATTAATTGCTAATTGTTAGTTGGAAATTAATTATTATTTTGGAAATTGTTGTAATGACTATGGATTTATTAAATCCATAAGTGGGTTTATTTAGATACATGTTATTTCTAGTTTCTATTAAATTTATGTACAAAATAGATCACTCTCTCCATTATTCGGGGAGGGATCTTAGAGCAATGTCTGAATGATGATGGAATAATTTATCGAGCTTTTTATTTTAATTATTGACTTATAGTTTCCATAGTGTATGATTTAATTAATTTGATTTATTTTGCAGATTTATAGTAGACTGATTTATTTAATTAATTAATTTGTTTGTTAGATTTATTACAATCATGACATCTTTAATTGTTAATTTTTATTTAAATTATGTAGTTTATTATTCACATATAATTGCATTTGTCTATTCATTACCATTACATTTCAAATTTAATTTGCATTCCTATAAGTTTTGAATAAATGTGCTTAACACAATGATTGGATTTCTTGGTTTGGGTAATGGCATGGATCATCTTGGCAAGGATTAGGCTCTGATTTCAAGATTTAGTTAATTTATTTTCCATCAATTAGTTAATCAATTTCCTTTTAGCATGTGTGATTTATTTTCAGCAAGTGTGGTGTGCTAGTTCAATTCTACAAGAGTAATTTTGGATTTCAATTCAACAATTAGTTTTATTGCACATAGGTGGGGTTTCTTCGGGAGACCGTTGAGTCATACTCTTGATACCTATGCATCTTGTGTGTTTATTTTCTAGCATGTTTGTTTCCTTTTCAGAACATGTGACATTTAATTTCCTGTAAGTGTGATATTTACTTTTCTGCAAAAGTGTTCTTTCAATTCCTACAAGTGTGGATTTCTATAGAGCCTTTCGAGAGCTTGAGAATTTTCTATACTCTTACTACACAATTAATCATTGATACTATGACTACAACACATAGAAAGAATTGTTTTTCATGCATATATGGTGCACGACAATTCACAAGTTCCATATGAGCCCTGGATTGATAATTAAATGAACAATCTTTCTAACTATCTTCTTGAGAAATTAAAGAGGTGATTAAAAGACCTGCCAGTAATAAATCCCGAAGCCTCGAAATTGCTACCTCTCACATAGGTAAAGGCACCAACGAAACCCCCAAAATACGATATATTCACTACATTTAGTCAAGTTTCAAAGAATTTATCTCCTTGGCTCTTCCTCACACTACCTCGTTCTTAGATCCTGTGTGAGAGGATTTTCCTGACCACACTTATACAACAACCAGGTTTTGTGCTCTCTGTCTCAGAATCCTAAGTTGGTTTTTGGCCCTAGAGAAATTAAATCTCTAACTTAAACCAAGGCCCTAGCCTAATCTAGTTTGTTTACCCTAGAAAATGAAAATGTCTAGTTAATTTTCTTTAAACGTTCATTTTGTAGGGGTTGTTGTTTACTCAATAAGGGTAATAGGTGAAACTGAATGGTTTTTTATAGACTTAACAAATAAATAAATAAATAAACACTTAAGAACGTGAAATGAAAAATGCAGTTCTGCACTGAAAATATGAGTGCTAAACACTTCAAACAAATGGAGAAAACTCTTTTCTTTTCTGATATGAAAAAGATGAAAATTTTCTTTTAGACGATATGCACTATTGATGCAAAATTTTATTTAAAATGCAAAAAAACTAAAAGGAAGTGACTATTGTTTTCTTCGAAGCTAAACTAACTTTTCAAAATCAAAGTATTTCAAAATGAAAGAACAAATTGAAATTTAAAAGCATCATAAAATGAGAAAGAACCCAAAAGTTTTTTCTTTCTATTAAAACAATGGCAAGGACTCAAAAGAATATTAAAGGATACTTTCTATAAGTATTTTTGTTTTTTTTCTTATTTAAACAGGAAAAAAAAATAAGAAAGATTTAAGACAACCTTTCTTCATAAAACTAGCAAGAAATAACCAAAACAAGGTAGGAAAGAAACTCAGACTTATAAACTTTTATCAAGAATAGAAATGCAAACTACTCCAGATAAAAATATCTTGAGGAATAACTTCCCAAACTACCCTCAAAGAATTGAAAATGATTCATAACAGAAAAACACAAAAATTTGAACTTAGAAAACAAAACAAAAAGTCCCAAAGCCTTAGGAGAGACCCCAGACACTTGGCCCACAAACTTTCAATCAAAAAATATTTGAAAAAAAAACTTTATGGAAATATGTATGCACTTGTTATTAAGGCAGTCTGTGTGTATGCAACTATCTATATTGTTTGGGTGTGTATTTGTACATGACTATGATAACTATCACAACACATATATACCCAAAAATCTTAAAAAGAGACAACAAAATGCAACACAAAGGCTTAAGTGAAACTGAACAAGACTTAGATGATTATAAGCTATTAATCTAGGTGCAAATAATGGTCTAAAACAAAAGAAAAACACTTCAATCAAGAAAACAAAGAAGAAAACCCATAAATAGGCCCACAAGGGAGAAATATCCCCAATATGGTCTCCATTTATGCTTTCGAGGAAAATCCCCTACAATAGTGGGCTATACTATAGTATACCAATGACCGTACAAAAACAAATTCTAAAATAGAACATGTAGCAAAGATACAATAACTGATTTCAAAAGAAATAACTAACTACTAGGAGGAAGAGAAATATTGACTCACCCGTAGTCCTACAGTTGATGTCATTCATGATTTTCATAGTCTCTTCAATATTTTCCAACAGGTTCTTTGCAACCTGAAAGAACCTTAAAGATGCATGACTATACCGATAGGTATTTATACTAATAAATAGTTGTTAGTGTAATGAAATATAATAGTGAGATCTCAACAATTAATATTCTATGAAATATATATGAAAATATTGCAAACGGAAAATTACAAATACAATATATTTGAAAGGAAAGAGTTTCTATATTTATTCACCAGTTAAGGTGGTTACATCTTTATACATTTCATGCATCATGCTACCCTTTCGAGAGATATCCCAGGTTCCTCCACCCTTTCTCCTACTATACAATATGGTATTGAATGCAGATCCACCATAGGCCCAAAGATAATATAAGGTGAAACTCTTGGCAAGATAGATTGGTGATCAGAAAGGGGGTCTGGAAACAAGGGATTATAGGTCAAACTAGAAACATCATGCATGGATAAGGGTTTATAGACTTGGTGGGTTTATCCAAACGTAGGTTTTCTTAATGTGTACAAAGAATAGTTAATTTTCATTACCTTTCTCCTTGGAAAAATATTCCTTTTATGTGATCTATAGTTGGTTAGAGACAGTTGAGTATAGGTAAAAGGGGTTAGGAAACTAACCAAACCCGTAATTCAACATTTAATTATGAACAAATATATATACATATATATTTTTAATCATTTTCTAAAATTCACATGACTATCCCTTTAGTGGCTCGCATGTATGTGAGTTCCATAATAGTGAGGGCACATACATCTTCCAAAAAATTGGTTTTTGGAAGGTCTCAAGGAGTTATGGGGAATATTAGTCTGTAAATAGGATAGGGATTAGACCAATAGGTTTTCCAATGCTTCAAAGGTGGAAATTGACATTATAACTGTGTCACCACATAGCTTATGTTAGGGACCTAAAGTGTCTCTTCCATTATTTATTGGTAATTTTGAGGGTGACCAAGTTGAATCCTAGATCTAAGAATTCTCCTCTTATTTCACATATCAATATGCAATGTAATAATTTGATAAAGTAACACTATTATTGTTGTGCATTGGGTTCAATGCTTCTCACGAGTTTTGTGACATGGGTTAACCCCCTCTCGTAGATCCTACCTCTAGCAATTGCAGAGAAGAATAATGCATGTGGGTTTTGGTCTAACGACAATTGTAGTCCAACAAACGGTATCAGAGTGACAGGTCACAAGTTTGAAACTCACTCGGCACGAGCTGGGGGGGAGGATTTTGGACATTGAGTTCAACGCTTCCCACAAGCTTTGCGACATGAGTTAATCCCCTCTCGTCGATCCTAACTATGGAGATTGTGGTGTAGATTAATTCTTACAGATTTTGGTATAACAGAAATCATAGTCCAATAATTATCCCATAATATTTAGGTCTAGCTACCCAATGGTGGGCAAATATCAAACATGCATGGAGTATATAGGCCTCCCTTTGCATGGAAATAAATGACGAGGTCATATTCTAATATCATAGTGTTATCCATAGTTTGTATGTATTCAGCACAAACCTCCAAGAATGATTTTATCTAGTAGGATATGTCAAATATTTATGAGCATAGTGTCTCTAGCTCAAGTAATCTACCACTCAGTTCATCCAACAAAACATTGTTGTCATCAACATAAGCTCCATGGAAATTTCCACCTTAAATAGGTGACATATATACAACAATTTCATTGAGTTATTATGACAAAGTGTACCAATAAAGTGTTTTCTCTCCTTATTTTCCCACCTGACATGATCTTGCAACTTTTTTAAGTCTGTGCACCTACTTTTGTGGCATGGAAAAAACAATATTTAATTCTCTTTTCCATCCAACACCTCACTCCAATAAATAACACACCAATTCTTGATTCTTCGATATGTGGCATAATACCTACTTATATCATGGTTTTCAATGGTAACATACCTACCTATCCTAGCTCAATGGTTTTTGGAGGACATGGTTTTTACTTGATTTCCTCATTTGGTTTCTTAGTGATGGCCAACCGCACTCCTCGGAGCACGACTTCTCTCCTCAGGACCTTCTTCCATTCATAGCCCGAAGAACTCAATGGTTCTTCTGATTCCCTATCGGGAATCCTTCTCCCCACAGGTTCTCTTCTCTCACACGATCCCCCTTCTTAACTTATCGGAGGACCGGAACTCGTGACTTCGCGAGTTCAACAATCTAGCGCTGCAACCTTAGATCCCCAAGACCCGAGACCCGATATGTCAGTCAACGCTGACTTCTCCCACTTCGTCGGGACTTCTGCTTTATCGCAGCTTTGCACTATCATGACTTCGCCGCTTGCGACTCCCAATACTCGGTTCTCTGACTCCCGAGTCCCGATGTACCGAGATGCCGATATTCTCCTGTCGCGATTTTGCTACCTCACGCCCTTGCGACTTGAACCTCCTAGTATTTGGGCTTTCAAATTACGAGCCCCGAGCTCACGAGACTCCGATTTCCACCACCTGTAGTCCACTCGCTCCTTCGGTCCCACACAGCTTACGTCACCATCGGGATATCTCACCTTGCGACTTCGCGACCTCGTAGCTTCCATTGCAAACTCTTCGACACTATTCTCATGAGATCCCGATAGATGATCTCGCGAATAATAAAACGGCTCCAGCCGACTTGTATCAACGCTCTATCTGTCCTGAGATTTCCACCCTTTGAGATACTTGCAACATCTCCCTTGCAGTTCGGTCAGATCCCATGTCCTCAGATTCTCGCGACTTCTCCTCGGATAATTCCGACTATCCATTCTTCCTCTAACAATTCTGCGGAATGAAACAATAGCTTCCTCCACGAAGACCTGTCCGCCTGCACGTAATTTTTCATCACTTCCTCTAACGCTTCAAGCACAAATTCTCTGTGCAATCCTTCGATGAATTCGAAGGCCTCTTCCTCCAGAGCTTGTACTCAACTTCTCACGTCCTTTTGAGAACTTCTTGCGCGCACTCCTTGTGGAAAATCTTCAACAACGTCTAAGTGTTGAAGTCTTTCGACCCTGCGCACTCCTGTAGTAGCAGTCTTCCAATAATTTTCTCAGAATCACAACTCTGAGACTTCGCTTGGCCTGCGCACTCCTTGCACGACACTGTGCTTAACATGCACCTTCGAAGAGATGAGAACAAAATCTACCTCTAAACGAACCCTTCTGTCAACGCACTCCTTGCGGACTATTCAACTGCACTCCTTGCAGGAATCTTCTGGTTCATTTAGAGAAACAATTGAAACTCATTCACTCACCCTCTCAGACTTCATTTCAACCATGAAATCACATACACAGCATGTAAAATCAAATGTATGGCAGGAAGCAAATATTCATGAACATAATATCAATACACAGAGAAACAACACATAACCATGGAATTGAATCAAAGCTTTCTTCTTATTAACTCAATATCTGTACATGGATGTTCTTCACACAGTTCTTTGTTTTTCTCTTCTGCTCTCGATATCTCATCTAATATGATACAACAATACAATGAGGGTGTCTATATCCGTTTTCCCTTTCGAACTCTAAAACTATCAAATCTAGAATTGAATTCCTATCTACTTTACATTAACTATCTTTAAATGCCTCATCTACCTAAGGACGAGAGCTTAAAGGCTCAAGGTCCATTTACAATATACAAGTGCTTCGTCTATTAAATGGATCATTTAAGATTACGCAACAATCCCAATGAGTTTTCAAAATTTGTTGTTGGCTTGTCCAGCTGTCTTCCGCTCCACGCTGGCTTGCTTGATGAATTTGCAATGCTCCAGCATCATACTCCTTGGCTTGAAAAATTTCATGGGCTCCTGTCCATGAGCTCCTGCACGGTCTGTCCATGCTTATGTATCACTGCTTTTCTCTCCCAACTGGCATCTTCCACTGGGTGGTTCTTCCACTTGAACAGATACTCAAAGTATTCTTTTCTTCTGATGTCCTTACCCACTCTCTTGTCCAGTATGTATTCCATATGTGGCTTTTCTGCAATTGGCATCTTCTTCTGCCACTGGACTTCAGGCTATTCATCACTTCCAGCTTCTGCTTCTCTAGCCCTGTATGGGTATAAATCTGCAATATTAAATATTGGAGATATTCTGATGCCATCCAGCAACTCAATTTCATATGCGTTCTCTCTGAATTTCTTTAGGACTCTGCATGGCCTGATTTTCTTCATTTTTAGTTATTGTATGTTCCTCTTGGGAACCTTTCCTTTCTCAAATGTGCCAGAACAAGATCACCAAATTCGAACTGAAGTTGTCTCCGATGTTGATCTGCTCTGCATTTATACTCCTGATTTGAATCAATCAGTCGTTGCTTCACCTTACTGTGAAGTTCCTTCATCGCTTCAGCGAATTCTTCTGCACTAGCACTGCTAGTCGCAGTCTGTTCTAAATCCCTCAGTTCAGAAACTCCTCTCAGATGCATCCCATATACAACGTGAAATGGACTCTTTCCTGTGCTCCGGTTCACTGAGTCATTGTATGCAAACTCTACCTGTGGCAATATGTTGTCCCAGCTGTTGTGGTGCTCTGTCACCAGGCTTCTCAATAAGTCTCCCAGACTTCTGTTGACCACTTCTATTTGTTCATCCGTCTAAGGATGATAAGCAGAACTAAACGCCAAGTTAGTCCCTATATTCTTCCATAGCGTCCTCCAAAAATGCCCTATGAATTTTGTATCTCTGTCCGAAACAATACTTTTCGACAATCCATGGAGTCGAATGACCTCCTTGAAAAACAAATTGGCAATGTGAGTCGCATCATTGGTCTTCTGGCATGGAAGGAAGTGTGCCATCTTAGAAAACCTGTCCACCACCACAAAGATGGAATCAACACCTCTCTATGTCCTTGGTAAACCCAATACAGAATCCATGTTGATCGCCTCCCATGGTCTCTTTGGTATGGGCAATGGCTGATAAAAACCCACATTTTGTTTTCTTCCCTTCGAATGCTGGCAAATTCTGCATCTGCCAACAAATCTCTTGACATCTACTCTCATCCCTGGCCAAAAATATGACTCATTCAGCTTCGCGAATGTTTTTTCATGACCAAAATGTCCAGCCAATCCACCACTGTGCTTCTCCTTCAACAAGTTCTCCCTCATGGAGCAATTCAGAATACACAGTTGATTGCCTCTAAACAGAAATCCCTCCTGGATCATATAATCTATCCATGGGCTTCTGTCTCTAAGAACTGGATTCTCAGCTGCTTCATATGCTTCTCCAAAGTCTTCATCTCCCACATACATGTCCCTCAGGTTTTCAAAACCCAAAGTTTTGACTCGGAACTCCTGCAGCAATAAACATTTCCTGCTCAAAGCATCAGCCACTTTGTTAGTAGTACCCGAAATGTGTTTAATCAAAAACGTGAAATTTTGCATGTACTCTACCCATTTTGCATGCTTCTGATTCAACTTCTCTTGTTGACTCACAAACTACAATGCATGATTATCACTGTACAAAACAAATTCTTTCGGGACCAAGTAATGCCTCCACTTCTTCAATGCCTGTATGATAGCATAAAATTCTTTATCATATGTGGAGTATTTCAGTTTTGCCTCATCCAGCTTCTCACTGAAATATGCAACTGGTCTGTCTTCCTGACTCAAGACCGCTCATATGGCAAAGCCACTTGCATCACATTTCACCTGGAACACTTTCGTAAAATTCGGCAACACCAAAACCGGCTGTTCGGTGATCTTTCGCTTCAACAGATTGAAGCTTTTCTCAGCCTCTGTTGTCCAATGAAAAGACTTGTGTCACTTCTTCACTGTGTCCATCATTGCTGCACTAATTCCACTGAAATTCCTGATGAACTTTCGATAGAAACTAGCCAAACCATGAAAACTTCTCACCTCGAAAACATTTCTGGCTGATGGCCAATTCTTAATCACTTCCACCTTTCTTGGATCCATTTTCAATTCATTTGCCGATATGAAAAAACCCAAATAAATGAGTTTTGTCTTCATAAATGAGGATTTCTTTATATTGATCAACAACTTTTCCTGCTGTAGCTTCCTCATCACAATGGCCAAATGCTTCAAATGTTCATCCTTCATCTTGCTGAAAATCAGTATATCATCCAAATATACGATGACAAATTTCCCGATGAATTCCCTCAGGACTTCATTCATCAACCTCATAAAAGTACTCGGCGCATTTGTCAAACCAAACGACATGACTAGCCACTCATACAAACCTTCATTGGTCTTGAAGTTTGTCTTCCACTCATCGCCTTCCCTCATGCGAATCTATTGATATCCGCTTTTCAGATCAATCTTTGAAAAATAATTTGCCCCACTCAGGCAATCCATCAGATCATCCATTCTCGGCAGTGGAAACCTGTACCCGATGGTAATTTTATTGATCACTCTGGAATCAGAGCACATTCTCCAACCTCCATCTTTCTTTGGACTAAGCACTGTCGGAACAACGCACGGACTCAGGCTTTCCCTGACCAATCCTTTGTCCAACAACTCTTGGACCTGCTTTTTGACCTCCTCATTCTCCTGCGGTGTCAACCTGTACACAGCTTTGTTCGGAAGACTTGCTCCTGGTATGAGATCAATGTGATGACTCACACTCCTCATTGGTGGCAACAAACAAGGTAATTCATCCACGATGATATCAGCAAACTCTTCCAATAGCCCCTGAATCTCATCTGGTAAGTCATCCACTCTTGTGCTAGTCAGAACAATCCTCGGCTTTCTGACCACAAAGAATTGTGGATCTTCCTTCTTCTCCATCTCTGTAAGAAGTTCCTTCCCACTCATGAGAAGTATTGTGTTGCTTACTTCCGGTTTCACCTCCTTATCCTTTATCGAAAGCAACCTGTGTGTCCTCCCATCCTTCTCTAAAGTATATGTGTTCATCCTCCCATCATGAACCACATTTCTGTCATATTTCCATGGTCTACCCAACAATAAATGACATACATCCATGGGAATGACATCACACAAGACCTTATCATGATACCCTCCAATTTTGAATTCAACTAAACATCGTTTAGTGACACTCACCTGATGTCATTTATGTAGCCACGAGACTTTGTATGGACTCGGTTGATCAGTTGTCTCTAGCCCCAGCTTTTCCACCATCTCGGTTGAAACGAGATTATCGGTGCTACCACTGTCGACAATAACCTTACATACCCAATCCTTGGTTTTGCAAGCTGTCCTGAACAGTCTAGTTCTCTGAGCTGAACTCACCACCTCCTTCTCAGGTGTCAAAAGGACTTTGTGCACCGTCAGTGACCTTCCACCTTCTATGTCTTCAGACTCAACATCTCGCCTCTGCGCTTCAGTGATGTGAGCTTCTCCACTATCCTTCTTTTTCTCTAGACACTCAAACGACCTGTGCCCATTCTTCCCACATGTAAAACATGTGATAACTCCACCTCAGTCTCTTCCTCTACCTCTGGTACGAGGAAAAGTATTTGTGTCAGCATAATCTCCCTTCTGCTCATTATGTTGTCCTCTTTGTTCAACATGTGGTTGTCCTCGCTGTGAGGTTCCACCTCTTTCTACTCTACCTTGAGGTTTCTTCCATTCCTCCTTGGGTTTCTAGAATTTCTCCTGGGCAACTGCTTTGCCTCTGGGTTGACTTATGCCTCGCCCTCACTGACCTTGCTTATGGCTCAGCTTCTCTTTGGCTTTCAGAGCCATCTGATAAGCATCCTCCACCGTCCTGATGGTAACCATGCTTAATTCGTCCTGAATGTCGTATCTCAGACCATTCAGATACCTAGCAACCTTCTCATCATCGCTCTCCCGATGACCTGCTCTGATGTTTAGTCGATAAAATTCCTCAGTGTATTCTTTCACTGTCATTAGCTTCTGCCTCAGGTTCTGCATCCTCCTGAACATAGTAATTTGATAATCCCTTGGGATGAATTTTTCCTTCATCTTCGCAATCATTCGATCCCAACTCTTGATCTTTTGCTTGCCTTTGGAACATCTATCCGCCTGTAGCTCGTCCCACCACAATGCTGCATGTCCTTTCAATCGGGTGACAGCATGTCTAATCTTTTTATTCTCTTCAATATCCTCATAATCGAAGTAGGTGTCAAGAGCTCGGATCCAATCCAATAGATCCTCTGCATCTAGATTTCCCTCGTAGACTGGAATGTCCATTTTCGCCTTCACACCCATCCTGGCGATAGCTTTAATCAACCGCTCAGTTGATGCATCTTCGGCTGCAACTTCCTCCTCGCGTTGAGCCTCGACTTCATCCTCGGAATCACTTAGATCCCCTGCACCAGCTGTGCGTCTCTGAGCTGTCTCCATCTCCTCGAGTCTTGCTCGAAGATCTCTCATTTGTCTCTCCATTTCTGGATTTCCTGCTGGCCTGCCTCTTCTTCACACATCCCTGTCCTCCGGACCAAGTGATTGCCTCTCTATCCTTGGCGGCATGGTGAAATTTCTCTTCTTTCTCTGCTACAGGAAGCAAAGAACTTCCCTCTCTGATACCACTTGATGGCCAACCGCACTCCTCGGAGCACGACTGCTCTCCTCAAGACCTTCTTTCATTCTCAGCTCGAAGAACTCAATGGTTCTTCTGATTCCCTATCGGGAATCCTTCTCCCCACAGGTTCTCTTCTCTCGCGTGATCCCCCTTCTTAACTTATCGGAGGACCGGAACTTGTGACTTCACGAGTTCAACAATAGAGCGCTGCAACCTTGGATCCCCGAGACCCGAGACCCGATATGTCAGTCAACGCTGACTTCTCCCACTTTGTCGGGACTTCCTCTTTATCGCAGCTTCACACTATCGTGACTTCGTCGCTTGCAACTCCCAATACTCGGTTCTCTGACTCTCGAGTCCCGATGTACCGAGACGCCGATATTCTCCTATCGTGATTTCTCTACCTCGTGCCCTCGCAACTTGAACCTCCTAGTATTTGGGCTTTCAACTTACGAGCCCCAAGCTCGCGAGACTCTGATTTCCACCACTTGTACTCCACTCGCTCCTGTGGTCCCACACGGCTTACGTCACCGTCAGGATATCGCACCTCACGACTTCACGACCTCGTAGCTTCCATTGCCAACTCTTCGACACTATTCTCACGAGATCCCGATAGACGATCTCACGAATAATACAATGGCCCCAGCCGACTTGTATCAACGCTCTATCTGTCCTGAGCTTTCCACCCTTTGAGATACCTGCAACATCTCCCTTGCAGTTCGGTCAGATCCCACAGCCTCGGATTCTCGCGACTTCTCCTGGGAGAAATCCGAATGTCCGTTCTTCCTCTAACAATTCTACGGAATGAAACAATAGATTCCTCCACGAAGACCTGTCCGCCTGCACGCAAGTTTTCAGCACTTGCTCGAACGCTTCAAGCACAACTTCTCTGTGCAATCCTTCAACAAATTCGAAGGCCTATTCCTCCAGATCTTGTTCTCAACTTCTCATGTCCTTTTGAGAACTTCTTGCACGCACTCCTTGCGGCAAATCTTCAACAACGTCTAAGTGTTGAAGTCTTTTGACCCTGCGCACTCCTGTAGCAGCAGTCTTCCAATACTTTGCTCAGAATCGCAACTCTAAGACTTCGCTTGGCCTGCGCACTCCTTGCACGGCATTGTGCTTAACCTGCACCTTCGAAGAGATGAGAACAAAATCTATCTCTAAACGAACCCTTCTGTCAACGCACTCCTTGCGGACTATTCGACTGCACTCCTTGCAAGAATCTTCTGGTTCATTTAGAGAAACAATTGAAACTCATTCACTCACCCTCTCAGACTTCAATTGAACCATGAAATCACATACACAGCATGTAAAAGCAAATGTATTGCAAGAAGAAAATATTCATGAACATAATATCAATACACAGAGAAACAACACATAACCATGGAATTGAATCAAAGATTTCTTCTTATTAATTCAATATATGTACATGGATGTTCTTCACACAGTTCTCTGTTTTTCTCTTCTGCTCTCGATATCTCATCTAATATGATACAACAATACAATGAGGGTGTCTATATCCGTTTTCCCTCTCAAACTCTAAAACTATCAAATCTATAATTGAATTCCTATCTACTTTACATTAACTATCTTTAAATGCCTCATCTACCTAAGGACGAGAGCTTAAAGGCTCAAGGTCCATTTACAATATACAAGTGCGCAGTCTCTTAAATGGATCATTTAAGATTATGTAACAATCCCAATGAGTTTTCAAAATTTGTTGCTGGCTTGTCCAGCTGTCTTTCGCTCCACGCTGGCTCGCTTGATGAATTTGCAATCCTCCTGCATCACTTAGGTATAGACATTTGCAACTTCAAATAGGGAGGAATCGGTACAAGAACAAGACAACAAGATGTGGATCACATTAATGACACATAGAAAGTAGTGGATAGTAATATTATAGTTTAATATTAAAAAATAAAAGAGGGAAGAACAAGTCAAATATGATTTACCCTCCTTTTATATCCAATGATCCTATAAGAAAAAGGTTGTTATTTTCTAAATGTATATTTGAGTTTTAAAACAAATATTTGGTTCTTTGTTTTCCCTAGTTAATTCTATATCATCAACATAACATATTTATCCCTTTAAGGAAAGTTCATAGCTTGGAGGGATTAAACATCCAAAAGAAATGTCTAATTCTATCTTTAAGGTTGGGGTTATGATGTCATCACATGTCACCTCTATGTTTGAGATTAATAGTGTCCAAAGGGTTGGAAATTTTGTCATGTCACCTCTATGTTTGAGATTAATAGTGTCCAAAGGGTTGGAAATTTTGTATGAGTTGGGTTTATATGATATATACACTTAATAACCCTATAATTATTGTCCCATTAATATCATCTAAATACTACTGGAATTAACAAAGACTTATATGTGTACAATATATTAAATGGGAAGGTGATGAATAAATCAATAATTGAATCACACTTTGATTACAACATTGCAATAAATGCATTGAATTGTGAGTAACAACATGTTACCATGATGTTCTATTATGTTTTATTAATAATTAGTTGAAATTACAAATTTTCTAAATTTCTTTTAAATCTAGACGAGAACTTGAATCTTAAATCTAGATTGGATCTATACATGCTTTACAATCATTTTGCATGCATGCTCAACAAGTCTCTTTGGGTACATAGTTCCTTGAGGTACATAATTCCTTTAAAAATCACCTTCTAGCTTTTGAAATCTAGTTTTACAATATGCACACATGCATACAACACAACAACAATTAATTAATTATCCCCACACATAGTATCTCAATGTAGGCACATATGTGTAACAATAAAATTAATTATCCCCACACATAGTATCTCAATGTAGGCACATATGTGTAACAATAAAATTAATAAAATTAACAATAGCATTAAAAATAAATTGGAGAAAATTTTCTAATATTGAACCCTAAAACTTATAATTGATTTTGATTTTATTAATATTATTAGCAAGTACATCATACACTTTTGATAATGGTATATTTTAAGGTTTGTTTTAATTGTAAATTTATAAAGAACAAAAAATAGATAAAAAAAATTATATGTACTTTAATAATAAAGCATCTTAGATCAAATCCCTTAGGATGAAAAAATTTCCTCTAGTTTTTCACTCTAAAAAGAGTTTTTTTGTATCAAGGGATTTTATCTCTCTATATGACCCAAAGTTTAAATCGATCTATATTTAAGTCGGTCATAATTACAACTACTTTATAAGACACATAAATAAAATTACAAGTACATTAATTTTTATTTATATGACATTTTATTTATTTGTTTTCTTATTGAATGAATAATTAATTTCTTTTAAATTTGGTGATATAAAAAGATGAACTAAATATAATTATATTTTAAATATTTATTTTAATTCGTCTTGAGAAGCGAGGTGCATTTTATAGCTTAGTATTGAAGATATTGTAATGTCCATCCCATCCTCCATAATCTTGACATATGTTGATCCAATATAAATACTATACAAGACTAAATTTATCCATGAAGATAATAAGTTTGAATCCAAAGTGGGTATAGTATAAGGGAACAAAGGTAGAAGAGAAGTCAGTCCCCCATTTATTACCTTTCGAAGCAACGACTGCATATGTGTGCCCTGCAAAAAATGGAGTGTCAATGTGTGGGTCCACTAAATTGACAAAGTGTATTGCATTTGTGCTAATTAATGAAAATTAATCCAATATTCACTAAACTTGATTATACAAGATATGAGACATGATCACAATGTGGTGAAATAGTTGATTGGTCCTCCTCCAACTAGGACAATTCAACAATTATATGTTGATCAATGGGGAGTGATACACAATCCTATCTATCAACCCAATACGTGGATTCACAATCATCCCATTCACTACTACTACAAGGGCCAAAAAATTAAGAAAGTTTTCTCATACCTATTTCAACTATAGCATTGTATGAGGTTTAAACTGAGTGAGAAAGTATGGCAGTGAGACTATGCGATGGTGGACGGTGTGATAGTGGACAAAGAAATGGTGTGACAGTGCGATAGTGTGAAAGTGTGACGATGTGACAGTGAAACAGTATGACAATGAAATTGTGGGATGGTGGACAATGCGAGAGTGTGAAAATGGATAGAGAAATGGTGTGATAGTGCGGTAGTGTGAAAGTATGATGGTGTGATAGTGCGACAGTGTGACAATTTGATTGTATGACAGTGAGCAGTATGGACTGAGCACTATGAACTGTGTAGTATGAATTACATTATATGAACTATGCAGAATGGACTGTGGAAGAATGGACTATGAAGGAAATTTATCCGTTTGATTTTGTCCATTTGATTTAGTCAAAGAATGTTTGATAACATAATTTTTTCCATAATATAACCATTATATGTCCACATGCTTTATTTAGAAGAAATTGTAATTAACATGATCTTGGTTTGGTCAAATATACTCCACAATATAACCGCCATACTTTATTTAGACAAATTATAACTAACATGACTTTGATATGATCAATGTTTGTCCACATTGTAACTGACACACGTCCACATATAGGAAGGTGGACTCGAGAAAAATGTTATAATTATTGATATGTTTTGATTGTGCAGTGCATAGATGTGAAGGGAAGAACTGGCTGAAACTGTTCACAAGAACAAAAATATAACTTTGCAAGTCTGCATTGAAAGGTTTTTTTTTTTTTT
>ML781307.1:700881-722646 GCA_009831015.1 Picea engelmannii
TACAGGTTTACAGCAGTATATCTCACAGTGATAGTGTGACAGTGGTTCCATCATTCTACTTCTACTTCAGGGTGGCAGGACGGGGCAAGGACAGGTGGTTGTAGCCGGAGAACATTGGGGGTTGTAGCCTCCTTCTGGTTGTAACCAGAGAATTGGGGAGTTGGAGCTTCCCTCAGGTTGTAGCCTGAGAACATAGGGGGTTGTAGCCTCCTTCTGGTTGTAGCCAGAGAATTGGGGAGTTGGAGCTTCCCTCAGGTTGTAGCCTGAGAAACTAGGGGGTTGGAGCCTCCTTCCAGTTGCAGCTGGAAAGCAAAGGAAGTTGGTGCTTCCAATGAATGTAATTCTTCAAGACATATAAGAAAAAGCATTCCGTGGTTTTCTCCTGATTTGGGTTTCCACGTAAAACACGGGTGTACTATGTATGTGTATGATTGTTCATTTGTTCATTGCTTATTTACTCTGCAGTTATTGGATAATAATGCTTCATTGATATAACACTTGGATTATATGGTTATATTTCTCTATTACTGATTCACCCCCCCTCTCATTAATCCAACAGTAGTGGCACTCTCAACTACAAAATTTGAAAACATGGCAGCCACTCATGTAAGAAAGGAAGCAATATGGTTACAGAGATTGTGTTCAGGTATTGGGTTGGTACATAAAGCAGTGAGATTATATTGTGATAGTCAGAGTGCAATCTTCCTAGCAAAGAACCCAACTTATCATTCGAAGAAAAAGTATATTGATGTTCAGCATCACTTTGTGAGAGACATGGTTGAAGAAAATAAGGTGTTGTTGGAAAAGGTTGACACTTTGAATAATGTTGCAGATTCATTGACAAAGTTTGTGAGAACAGAAAATTTCTCCTGGTGTAGAGTAATAATGGGCATTGTTGCCCTGGATTGTTGACTATATAATTCTGTGAACCCCTGTATGCAAAGGAAACAACAAGTGGGACAATATTGGGTATGTGTTATATTCTTTGCATGTGTGTGTGTGGGCATGTTAGATTCGACAACTGCATTTGGCGATCCCAACTTCCTTTGCTAGTTGTGTCATGTGCGTTCGACACTTCCCTAGGGGGTAGGTATGCCCCCCCCTGGTTACATGCGGTGTTCACCTCCGGGCTATCGCTTAGAGCTGATGGGGTTCAGGGCAACGCCCCGAATTATTATTTTTGGGAGGTTTTTGTTAATTTAGCGGTTTTCTAAATTAATCCTGGATTAATGGATTAGGGTTTTGGTAGCTACAAAATACCTAAAAACATTGTATATATTGTATGGTGAATGGTGAAATTAATACAATAAAGAGTTGAAAGGTGTGGCACCAAGGAAGGTTGGTTTCTCCTGGTTAAGGGTTTCCAGTGCAAATATTTGTGTACTATGTGTATGAGCCATTGATTAATTTTTGTTTTGCTTTAGAATCTATATGCATTTCTTTAATTCACAGGTTTAAAACTTACATTTTCACAGGAACTTTCTAAAAAAATAGAAAATAGAACATTTTTCTTTTATTGATATCTTTATTTTTCTTTGATTACCACGACAGACTTCTACAAATTCCCATATTCAAAATATTTAGAATCCAAATAAAATATTAAAGAAAAGAGGAGTACAACCTCTATAAAAACACAGGAGCATTTACATCCTCGTGAGATTTTTTTTTGGTCATAATGGATTCAAGTGTCAATAGTAGGGTGGTGCTTGGACAAGGACTCTCATTCCTTGGACAACCGCCCACATACAAT
Source organism: Picea engelmannii (assembly GCA_009831015.1). Lineage (NCBI taxonomy): Eukaryota > Viridiplantae > Streptophyta > Pinopsida > Pinales > Pinaceae > Picea > Picea engelmannii. The sequence goes on from ML781307.1 coordinate 702,632, forward strand.
GTCACTCGTTTTCTTTTATACATTCTGCTATGACGATTCCACTTCCCATCTCCTTCGGCAGGAGCAACGACAACTGTCTCAGCAACTGAATCGTCATCTGAAACGTTAACTAATTCTTCATAATGAGTMTGTTTCACTAATAGAAATCATATTCAGTCGTTAACTGTGAGAGAGAACAGTGACCCTCCGATCAATACTTGATCCAACAGTTCAGATCAAATCGGGATTTCACTCATCGYGAATTCGGCATTCTCATTGTCGATATGCACATGTACTCGGAACCCCCGATTCTCTGATTCCCGATATGCTCCTTTCCCGAGCTTTAGCCCCTTCCGGCTACACAATGGTCCATGTGACCGTCTATCATGTGACTGTCACCATACCTCTCGTCGGGGTTTCGAGGTTTCGCACTTCCTGATGTCGAGAGTTTCTCACCTCTCCAATCCTCGATTACCGATGCGCCCCTTTCCACGCGCTAGCCCTGCTGGCTATAGACCTTGGCCCCATAATACTGTCAACACATGACCTCGGTCAAACCTCTCATTGGGGTTTCGGCGTTTTCGATGTCACTATGCACATGCCTCCGGGATTCCCGATCCCCGATTTCCCGATGATGGAGATCAATGGTCCAGATCTCATTCTTAATCCAACGGTTGTGATTACATCGCAAAATCGCATATCGTGATTTCGGAGTTTCTGTTGCAGTGTGTTCTTGACATATCAAAGTCCCGATTGCCGATGCCTCTGCTGACGTCACACGTGATTTGGCACGTGTTAGATCCTGCCATGTGTCACTCTGATTCATGAATTGTATGTGCCTGAAGTGTTAGATCTACCTGACACCTGTCATTACCTGGTTGTGCCACGTGTCCCTAGTTGATGTAGACTGTTGTCGTGAATTAGATCGACGGTCTAGATCACATGTTGATCTGACGGTTCAGATTCAGTCGGGATTTCGCATATCGCAAAATCAGGGTTTTCGTTGCATTGTGTTCTTTGCATTATGAAATCCCGATCCCCGAAACTTCGATAGCTTATCTCCCTCGCAACTTCTGCAGATCTGACGGTTGTCAGCCTTTCGGGAAATTTGGATGGGATCCAACGGTCACTGGATCTCTTTCTTCCTTCTTCTCTGTAAACTTTTGTTGCGCGCGTTTTCTTCAATGTTGTTCCTCCTGATCTTTTACGTCTGAATCCCAAAGGGGTTTTATCCTTCATATCCTGCCATTTCTGTTGTTGCCATCAAAGACAACAATCATCAACACGCATTCGTTGCTTGTTCAATATTTGCCAACACCCCCCCTCTTAGTATTGATGTGATTTTCAACACTTATCATAACATGTGGTTGGTTGTAAGGTATGGTGCGATGATGGGATATTTTGGTTGATGATAAGCTAATATCAGTAGGAATGTCAATAGCATAAGTAAAATGTTGATGATGTTGATTGCATACTACCTTATGAGGATCAAGTAGAATGATTAAGGAAATGTTGACCTAAAGTCTAGTAAAGGAAGTGCTTGGACATTTCCATATGACCAATGCATCAAAATTTGACATATATAGGTGGAAGGTATCCATATAGGTATGGCTTGGTAGGAAATTGGTAGTAAGAAGGGTTCTAGGAAATAATTCCCTTGTAGAGGCCTATTGACCAGTAATTGAATTAAAGCATGAAGAGAAATTAGAATGGTTGTCTTGTTACCTTGGGTAATGCTGAAATTTCCTAGATTGCATTTATGAATTTCGGAATTATTTATAATAGAACGGAAAGAGTGGTTTCTTGTTGGTGATTTCCCTATAGAAAGGGCATCATAATTAATTATTTCATTCTTGTGATACTTTCCATGTGAATGGTTGTACGATTTAAAGACACTAATATTAAAGTTAAAATATCATTGTGTATGAATGAATGATATAAATATGTGCAAGGGATTTACATGCATGATATACATATGTATACATGTTAAAAAGGCATGGTATGATTGCCTAAATAAGTGATATGTGAGGTAAGATTTATACTTGTCTGGATTGGATAATTCCATGGATGCATGGCTGACCCTATGTAGGAGGGTCTGAACTATCCTATTTAAATAATAGCTTGAGGAAGGTGTACTTAATTCCTCAGAAAGAGGTTGTGTAAATTGTTGAAAGAGTAAATGAGCAAGGAGTGCTATGTTGTCCTTATAAAAAGGAAAAATGAATATGCCTTTGAAAATTGCATGTGAATGATTATGAACAATCATGAGTTAAATAATTTTAAATAAATAGGCATATGTGAAAATTTTAAAGTGTTCCTATGATGGACACACACAATATGTTTATGCATAAGGTTAAGTGCATGAAAGAACGGTTCGAATACATACTAATAGAACAATGTGAAAACTGGGATGCATAATAAGGATGTATGCATGTATCCGTTATGAATTTTTTGGAAAATCCCCTAAATGATGAAGCTAAGGTTGAATCAAGGTTGATATTACCTCAAATAGTGAGGAATATGCAACATCTAAAATATTAATCCTTCATATTGAATGATAATAAAAAAAATTGTACCTTAAGAAATTTGATGCCTCTCAGTGCTTGATAGATTTGGATTTAAGATGGATCTATGTTGGTATTAATCCATGGTGAACAAGAGCTCATTTTCAACAATTATGCACCTCTATAGAGATTCTAGAAAGAAGGGTATGCTAATGAATTTTTTGTGTCTCATATGCCCCAATAATATGAAATGGTAGGTGAGCACAAGATTATGTATCCCTTCATAGGTGATATAATGCATAAATTGCGGTGTGACCTTATCCCAAGGTGTAGGAAGTATTTCTCTTTTCACTCCCTCTCTGGTATCTTCAATAGATTCTCCAGCATGTAGAAAAAAAAATCCTTAAGTGCTTTGACCTTTCTTTTAAACACTCATTCACTTAATGGTGATAGATTCTTCACCAAGAGAAAGATTCTTCTAAGGCATTGGTGTCAACTCCTTTGACTATAGTAGCATTGCCTCATAATTACTAAGAGACAAAACCCTATGCTCCACTTTTGTAAATTGCAACAATGACTCTTCAACACCAGATCATCAACAGCCTCTACATGTGGGAAACGTCATCTCCAATTTCATTGTAGATGTCGAAGTGAATGCAAAGCTAGTGAATCTGACTTGGGTGATCATGTTGTCAATTGATCCATTACTAATTAAAGTCATTCGCATTAAAATCGGACATCACCCCTAACTATGTATAATTTAATTCATTTATCCCAACACATCAACTATCAAATATAATTTAAGCTCATCAAGGGGCATCTTAAGTGGTTGGGACTAATGGTGTTAATGTCACCCACATTGGCTCAAATACTCTACTTAACCCCGACATGTGATTGAGAGATTTGCATGTAAAAATTGGGATTTATAGTGTCAACCAGGATTAACCCTATATCATGCAAGTGAAATTTTTCCCAATTACTAACTCCCCAATCCGATTGATATAAAAATAAAAAAATAAAAGCTAACAAATCTAATGAATATTTTTCACTTCATTACCTATCGATTATACATTTAATTACCTATCAATTATACATTTGATTCAACAAATAACACTTTGTTGATAGCTAATATTAAATTATAGAATGCTAAATAACTCATCAACTTGTATAGTTCTAGCGAATGCACCCCACCACCACCAACTAAAGGATTCATCATCCATGGGAAACTAAATATAACCACGAATTACCTTTAAAAAAAATTGAGGGGATGTCAAGGTGTGGAAAAAAAGGTGGGAAGAAATGCAATGGAATTGAGTGGGTGAAGAAAAAGAATATCCATCATAGTCATAGTAAAAAATTAAAATTACAAAGCAACATTGGAACGTAAAATGGAAATGATTATACTTGAGTTACCTATATAACTGACGAGAGTGGTGGAACTACTAGGTCAAACTCAAGATAAATTGAAAATCTAAAGTTAAATTAGTAGCAATGCTAGATTTGTGTGGCGGCTGGTGGCAATGACATGTACGTGCAACATTTTGTAGCGGTGGTAGGAAAAGAGGTATCAGCAAAAACATATGCATGTTGAAGTAAAGGCCAAGATGATGTTGAATGGTGAGTAGTTACATGTCCAATTAAAAAATGTTTAAGAGGTATAGCAAAAACATATGCATGTTTAACCTAGAGCATGTTGAAGTAAAGGCCAAGATGATCTTGTATGGTGAGTAGTTAAATGTCAAATTAAGAAAGGTTGGTTTGTGTTGTTGTGGTTATTTTATGTTAGTGGAGAACTCACAATTAAGATAGTTTCCAAGTTGTTTTTTTTAATCTAGTTTTTAGTTTTTAAGTTGTTCTCTATTTTATGGTGTTTTTTAAAAGAGATTTTTATCATAAAATATCATTTTTACAAAATAATAATAGTAATAATTTAATTTTAAAGTTTAAGTTGCATATTAATGATGTATGAGATTCTCGGTAAAACAATTTGATTATTAAGCAATTTGATTGCTAAAATCTACAGACATATATATATCTTATCATTTTGGATTTGAATTTATAAGAAGAAAACACACGTTCTTAACTATCTTACTAAAATAGTTATCCGATAATCCCTAAAAAAAATTCATCATATCTCTTTATTGTTTTTGTTTTCATTCTTCTTTGGTGATATGGTAAAGAGATGCTTTTATATTGGAACGCATTGATGCCTTAAATTACACTTGAATGTTGTGCTTAACCATGTATCTATAGCTGATGAGAAAACACAGAGTAGTCCCACAATGGTGGATCATCATCGTTCTGGTCTTTGCAGCCATTGTTACCATTGCTGTTTCTGAAGGCTTCAACAAGCAGGCTGATTTACGCTGGTACATGTGTTCTTGCCTTTTTCTTCACTCTTCCCATCAGCATTATCATGGCTTCCCGTATTCAGGTATGCTAAATATATGGATTTTATATTATTAAACTTTCCGATCTCTGGATTCACACAGGCCCGATCTCATACAATTAGAAAAATGCAGAGGCCTGGTCTAAATATTATTTCCGAAAATGTTTTGTGGTATATTTCACCGGGCAGACCAGTGGCCTATGTCTGCTTCAAGGTTTACAGTTACATTCCAATTAGCCAAGCCCTCTCTTTTCTTAGAGATTTCAAACTCGGTCATTACATGAACATTCATCCACAGATCACGTTTTCTGCTCAAGTAAAACTGTGTTGTTGATTTAGCTCCTGCTAACACCTAGAAGTGACGCAATTTTATGTGAAATTATATGGTGAAAAAGGCTCAAAATGAGTACAGAGGGCAAAAGAGGCTGCAATTAGTTCTTACTTCAAACGGTGAGTAAAAGCGTAATCTCTTTTACTTTTTAATTATCTGCATAATCGTTGTATTCTTGTTGAGTGTTTATGTATAATTCAGATTTTATGTTTTGATGACATAGATTTGCTGAGTGTTTTTGTATAATTCAGATTTGATGTTTTGATGACATAGATTTGGTGTTTGAAGCAGATTTTGGCAGTGTTGTAATATGGATTTGGGCCGAGGGAAGTTGTTCATTGGTGGTATATCATTGGAGACGAGAGGAGCAAGTTAACATGTTTGGATCGTTAGCGTATGGGTTACTTCAAAAGTGTTTACACTATGCTTGGGGCTGCTTCATGTGATGCCGGGTGCATGGTGTGTTGATTACTCTTGGTTATTTTGTGATGGGCGTACACATTGGAATTAGCTTGTTCATTGCTTTGTAGACCTTGTTTTGATGCTTGTGTGATATTCTTCCTTGCAGCATTGGAGCTCCATGTGGATTAGTGGCTTTCTTCATGGAGCATACACATGGAGATTGATTGCTTGCTTGGGAGGGAAACATACCTTGGAGGGGGAGTGTTGGGCATTTGGAGGAGGGCGTTGAGCTCTAGATGACATGGGGACACTTGGTCGTTAGAATGGAGGGTTCATGTTTGACTTGAAGACACTTGGGTTGAGGTGTGATCACATAGATGTGGTGGCTCTGGAGGTACACATGGCTTAAAAAAGAGCACTGGAACATTGGAGGTCTTTGGAGGAGGAACATTGGACACGTCTCATGGAGCATTCTGTGAATTTTTGTAGAAACTAGAAACACAGAAAATCTAGCTAGTAGAAAAGATCACATAAAGCTTGCGAGAGAGAAAAGAGAAAGAGAGACAAGCTTGAGAGAAAGAATGAAAAGAATTGTATTTACTAATGATAGAATAGTAAAAATACACACGATATACTCTATGTGAGCAAAATAATGTGTCATAGTAGTGATCTAGAGATATTTGAACACTCAGTGATAGACTCTGGAGTGAACTACCACCTAGTCCTAGTTAATTGGCCATGCAGTCATCAGTTAACTAGTTAATCACAAGTGGAGTGAGGAAATAATCGAGCATGCACGTGTGGCGCCTTCCTAGTGATGATCTCAAGGTAAGTATGTCATCATGGTGATGATACCGAGGTATGCATGCAACACTTGGTGATAATACTGAGGTTGTCATGCAAGACTCCACTCCACTAGTCTAATTGAGGTGTAATTGACTCAAGACTGAAGAGGATGTGACTCTCTCATCTAAGGGAGAATATCTTTAACCAGAGACACCCTCAACAGACACTAATCATCCTAAGAAAAGAAATACTAGATGGATATGTAAGTGTAAATGATGAATGATTCTCGGCAATCAAGGTCATGTTAGGTACCCATTGTACAATGCATTTAAGAATGAAACATGAAAAAATAGAGAAAGAGGGAAAACCTCATGGGAAAAACCCCCTTCAAAGTACAATGCATGAAAAAAGAGGAAGGAAGAAAGGCAGTTGCCAAGCAACTATGTCCTTCACTCCAAAGCAATCACGTAGAAGGTGGAACTTTTTCTTAGTAAATGTCTTGGTGAATGTGTCTGCAATTTGTTCAGCAGATGGACAGTATTGCAAATCGATGATCATGCCATGTACGACCTCTTTGATGTAATGCATATGGATATCGATGTGTTCGGTCTGTTTTCGTTGCACTAGGTCTCTCTATAACTTGAGAGTACTCTGATTGTCACACCAAATGACAATCGAATGTTGGAACTAGATGCCCAGCTTAGTGAGGAATTTGTGAAGTCAAAGTGCTTAAATAGTGACGTTAACTGCACCTCTGTACTTGCTAACGATAAAGAAATTGTTGATTGTTTTTTGCTCGACCAACTGATGGGACTGGAACCCAAACTGAACACGTACCTAGAAGTGGACTTGTGATTTGTATTATCGCTAGCCCAATCAAAATCTGTGAAGGCCATGAGATCCAATGCACAACTTGTTGCATAGTGGATCCCATACCTAGTGGTGCCCTGAAAATATATGAGGATGTGCTTGGAAGTTTTCCAATGTAACTCATGCGACTCCTGCATGTACAACAAAGTTACCAACTTAACAAGAATTGTGACCTCAAAACTAAAACTCTGGTGCAAAAAACCCATATGTTTTTGTCAAAAACACTAAAATCGACCCATGTTTCAAAAAATGGTGCTACTTGGTAGCAGCCCTTTTTTGTAGGGTGGTTGAAGTTGCAACTTACTTGAAATCATTTCCTTCACAATCGATACTATTAAAATTATATTCCAGAAAATTGACCCCCAAATCAAAAATGGATGTTACCGGTAGCACCTTTCCTATTTTTGGCTCGTTAAAATTGCAACTTAAGTGAAATAGTAGCCTCGATCACTAATATTGTCATGAACAAAGAACTTCAAATTAGCTTGTAAATTGAAAAGTGATATTTTATTTATTAATCAATTTTATTTTATTTTTTAAATGTACATTATAAATAAATAAACTGAAAAAAGAAATTTTGTATACATGTTTCTTTTTTTCTTTAAAGCAAAAAAACATATTTTTCTAATTATTTTTTTTTAAAGAAAAAATAAATATGTTTTTTTTTAAAAAAAAACACATTTTTCTATAAAAACATATTTTTTTTTTTAATGAAAAAACCATTTTTTTTTAAATGAGAATTTGTCTTATATAATAAAAATGCACATTTTTTAAATTAAAACCACAATTTTTAGATAAAAAAACATACTTTTTATTAAAAAAGAAAGCAATTTTTTTTAGAAATGTTTAAAATCCAAACAAACAAAAAAAACATTAAATAGATTTTATGGGAAATGATGGGCTCTACGGCTAGGGAAACTTAGCCGCAGAGCCCCAGCCTTTTTTCTCTTTCTAGTCGTGCCTGCAGTTTTCTCGTGCCCCATCTCTTCTGGGTGGTCGTGGCGGTGTGATTTCAAATCTGGTGCCTTTGCGATGGAGTAAGCAAATCTCGCCGAGTGAGACTATCTCCTTCGCCTCCTCTCGCTTAGTTTTGTGGCTGTCTTTTACTTGGAACGGATGGGTTTTTTCTTTTCCATGCTCGGTGAGATGCTTGGTGGTCGTGTGTCCGGGTGCAGAGTTTGCTGCCATGTTGTTGGGTGCGTCATCTGTTGGTTTTCTTTCTCTGGTTTGTTATCTCAGATCTGGTTTTTTTAGCATGGTCCGTCGTCTGCGGGATTATGGACTATTTTTTCTTCAACCTTTAGTGTGTGGAGGTTTTTGGAAGTTTTCTTAGGGGTTGGAACTCACCAATCCATCTCTATTGGTACGTTCAGGGCTTGATGCAATGTCAGGGTTTTCTCAGTGGTCTCAGTGGTCTCATTGGTCAGCGATCTCTGCATCCCCCTCTGGTCTATGTTGTGGAGTGGATGTTGGGGTTTTTGTTTCTTTGTCGGAGTTTGATTCAGAGCTTTGAGGTCTTTCTTTTACAGGCGTGCAGTGTTGATTTTTTATAGGTGGGGTCAGCACTTTAAGATCCATTTATGGTGTGCGGCTTCTGGTTTCCTCTTCCATGGTTGCAGGTTCTCTTGTTGTCCCTCTGGATCTGTATTTTGAGGGGTTTTTTATGTCGCTCTAGCCTAGTCCATGCAGGTTCTCTTCTGGTTTGCTTATGTCATTTTTCTTGGCTAAGAATAGTGATTATTTTCTTTGTAGACTTCATTTGTATCGGGGCCGCTTTTTTAGGACCATTTTTGCTGCGTTTTTCTTCTTCTTGAGATTAAAAATTATTTTAGACTAAATGCATACTCTCTATGCATTATTCAGAATGTAATTTTTATTTACCTTAATAAAAACTACCCTTTTTTTTTAAGAAAAAACATAAAACATTAAAAATAATTTAATTATTTAAAAACAAAATTTTGAAAACAAAAATTAATAAATCAAAAACATTAATTAAAAAAACAAACTTTAAAAACAATTAAAAATCAAACTTTAAAAAAATTAAAACAAAAATTAAAAAATACAACAAATTAAAAACAAGTTTAAAAGTCCCTGAGGTGTAGGACAGTCGGTGACGGAGTGTGTTGTTGAGCCACTCCGTGATGTTAAAGTCACCGGTTCGAAACTTGCGGGGACAAAAAATCCAACCATGTTAAGGGTTGGTGTGGCTCAGGCCGGGTACGATCCTCGAGTGATTTTGACGGCTTAGATGCCCCTAAATCGCGGTTTCTCAAGTCACAAGTTAATCGCGTAGCCAACAAGTCCCGCACAAATTAACAAAAAAAAAAAATACCAAATTTAAAAAATAGAATTAAAAACCAAACATTTAAAAAAAACCTAAAAAACAAACTTAAATAAATTTAAAAACAAAAATTTATGTTCAACTTAAAAAAAAAAATTATTAAAATTGAAGTTTCAAATTTAAAAAATTCAAACTTAAATAAATTTAAAAACAAAAATTTAGGTCCAACTTAAAAAAAATTATTGAAACTGAAGTTTTCAAATTAAAAAAATTGAACCTAACATTTAAAAAAACCCTTAAACACAAACTTAAATAAATTTATAAAAAAAAATTAAAAACAAAAATTTAAGTGGAAGGGGAGTGCGATGTCGGGCATCACCCCTCCCGAGTGGTGATGCTAATATAAAACGTTGGTAATGGGAGGGGGTGATGCGCCTCCCCATTACCATTGTTTTAATACATCCCATTACGCCCCTCCCACTTCAATTTGTTTCATAAAAAAAAATTAGTTTTTATTTTTTTATTTTTTTATTTTTTTTATTTTTTTATTATTTGTTGTTTTATTTTATTTTTTTTAATTTTTTTTTTAATTTTTTTTTTAAACTGTTTATTTTTAATTTGGTGATTTTTTAAAATTTTGTTTAAATTTTTAACTTGTTTGTTTTTAATTTGTTGCATTTTTAATTTTTTGTTTTAATTTTAAGTTTGATTTTTAATTGTTAATTGTTTTTTAAGTTTGTATTTTTTATTAATATTTTTGTTTTCAAAATTTTATTTTTAAATAGTTTAAATTTTTATTTTTAATGTTTTATGTTATTTTTTGGTTTTTGGGGAGGTGTATTTTTTTTTTTAAATTATGGTTAAAAAAAATATTATGTTTTTCATTTAAAAAATTGTATTTTTTATTTTTAAAATGTGTATTTTCATTAAATAAGTCAATTTTTTCATTTTAAAAAACTAATAATTCCATTAAAAAATATTTTTTTTTTAAATAAAAAATATGTTTTTTTTTTCTTTTTTCTATAGAAGTGTTTCATTTTTTTTAAATAAATAAATAGAAAAATATGTTTTTTTCTTTAAAGAAAAAAATGAACATGTATACAGAGTTTCTTTTTTCAATTTATTTATTTTTATTGTAAATTTAAAAACTAAAATAAAATTGATTAATAAATAAAATACTACTTTTCGATTTACAGTAAGTTAATTTGAAGTTCTTTGTTTGTAACAGTATCAATGATCGGGGCTATTATTTCAATTAAGTCGCAATTTTAACTCCAAAAATAAGAAGGGTGCTACGGGTAGCATCACGTTTCGATTTGGGAGTCAATTTTCAAGGATGCAATTTTAACAGTATCAGTTGTCAAGGCAATGATTTCAAGCAAGTCACAATTTTAACGACCTTGCAAAAAAGGGGTGCTACCAGTAGCACCACTTTTTGAAACGGGGGTAAAAAATGTGACCTCTAAAAAATGAGCACTGTAGAGAGTTCTCGTTAAGTTGGTAACTTTGTTGTACCTAGAAATTGCCCCTACTGCATATGAGAGATTTGGTCAAGTGTGGGTGAGATACAGAAGGCTCCCCACAAGTTGTCAATACAAGGTGTTGTCCACCAATGGTGTATCCCTGCCATCCTCAAGATGTACCCCAGACAGAAAGGGTGTGGCTACCAACTTGCAGTGGATCATGTGGAATATCATCAAGAGATCCCTGGCATACTTAGTCTAAGATAGCTTGATGCCTAAAGCATCTTGACTGATCACGAGACCAAGGAGAAAGTGTAGTGGAACCATGTCTGTTATGGAAAACCTATCATGTAGAATGTCTTTGACCACAAAAATTGTTGAGGCTGAACTTCCTGTGATCATGTCATCAACATATAGAACTAGGATCAACAAGGAGTCTGAGGTTCTCAGCATGTAGGCGTTCGAACCTGATTTACATCTAACAAAATGTTGAGAAAGAAAATAAGCATCCATCTTCGCATACCATGCTCTAGGCCCCTGTTTGAGGTCGTAGAGTGACTTTTTTAGTCGACATGCTAAGGATGGATTATGCATAAACCCGCGTGGATTCTCCATGTAAATATTCTCTTAAATATTCTCGTGAAGAAAGGCATTCTTCACGGCCATCTAGTGAAATTTCTACCCCATGGCTACCACAATGGCAAGGGCCAATCGAATGGAGTCCATCTTTGCTACTCGAGAAAATATCTCATCATAGTCTATGTCGTGGATATGATAAAAAACCTTTGGAAACCAATCTTTCCTTGTACCTACTCACATGTCCATCTGCTTCCTTCTTGGTCCTATAGACCCATATGCATCTGACAAGCTTCTTATCTAAAGGAAGCAGAACCAAGTCCCAAGTCTAGTTCTTGAGGAGAGATTTGTACTCCTCCTACATAGCGGCTTCCCAAAAGGGATTCAATATAGCCTCTGCATTGGTCTACGAGTCTAAAGCTAGAACCATATAAAAATGCATAGGCATCATTGGTTCGGTAGCTACAAGTGAAGAAGGAGGAACCTCAAACTAGGACTCCATTCTCCTCTAATATGTTGGATCCCCCACAAGGTCACATGCTTCCTGTAAGGTGGTTTGTGCCCACTTGGGCATCTATTTTGGCTCATCATCTTCCAAATCATATTCGAAACTCGGATTTGAACCATGATCTGAATGAGTGGACTTATCATCTTTGATGTTTGGTGCAAGTGGAAGTGTTGAGGTCTCTGCATGTGGCTCCTATGGTGCATGCAAGGGACTTTCCTCAAATTGGACACTTCGTTCAATAATGAGCTTGTTCATTGAGGGATCAATCAGTCAGTAACCCTTCACACCATCAGTATATTCCACAAATATGCATGCAGTACTCTGCAGATATAATGGTTTCCCCTTTTCAGAGGGTACGTGGGCCCACGCGCGTGATCTAAATATTCGAAAGTGGGTGACTTTTGGTTTGCTACCACTCCATGCCTCAAATGGAGTCCTATCCTTGACAAATCTATGAGGAGATTTGTTCTAAATGTAGTTAGCACAGTTAAGTGTCTCAGCCCAAATCTTGGAAGGAAGAGACTTTGTATGCAACATGCAAGTGGCCATCTCTTTGAGGGATATGTCCTTCCTCTCGGCTACTATGTTCTGTTGCAGAGTGTAGGTATTGTATGTTGCAGTTGTATACCAACCTCTAAACAAAGATGTTGGAAATATCAGTTCACATATTCCCCCCATTGTCTATGCGAAGGATTTTGATCTTCCTCTCGGATTGAGTCTCTGCATGAGCTTTGAAGTCTTTGAGATGCTCAAAAATTACAGACGTCTACCTGAGAAAATGCACCCAAGTGTATCGTGAGAAATCATCAATAAATGTAATCAATACCTCGCCTTGCTAATGGATGGATGTGGAAAGGGTCCCATTAGATCACTGTGGATGAGTTCCAAAAGAGAGGAGGCCCTCCAAGCCTTCCCTTTTTCAAACTTCTGTTGAGGATGTTTGCCAAGAACACATCATTGACAAACTCCTTTGGAAAAGTGTATTTTGGGCAAGCCTGTGACCATTCTCTTTTGGTAAGTTGTTGCATGTATTTGAAGTTTAGATGAGAAAATCTCTCGTGCCATAATCTACTATCATTATCAACATGCATCAATAGTAAAGAATAATCAGATTTAGCAATAAACTTACTGAATGTATACAAATGAGACTAGTGATTTACCTCACCAACAACAATCTTTGAGTTATCATGCATGTCATATATGGAAACGGAAATAGGTGTGAACTCCACCCTTTTTCCTTTTCCAGAATGCACTATTTAATAAACAAAAATTACATTCATGGAAAGTTTTGGAACATGCAAGATGTTCTCAAAACTTCCATGTTGGATTTCCACCCTTCCTTGTCCATTGACCTCAACTAGGTTATCATCTCCCATGATGAGAGAACCCGTGCATGCAGTAATAAAAGAAAAAACATTTTTTGAAGTTGCCATATGATGGGATGTGCTTGAATCCAGGATTCATGCATCGAGAGAGGAATGAATAGCAGTTAAATCATGAGAGTTACCTTGTTTTGTTGGTGCTTGATATTTCAGCTTATTCTTGGTAGCCTCGGGAATGTGTTCCCCAAGGTTATTCTTCTGAAGTATATGTGTCATTAAATCAATTTGTTTCTCCATGCATGTTGATTTGAGATGATAGTCGCAGTTTTAGTGACCGCATTTAGACTTCCCTTTATTTCCCTTTCCACCTTTGGAGTCATAGGAATCATTGAAGGGTTTAGAATTGCTTTCCTTCTTGTGTTCAGAATGTGTCTTGCCCTTTCCTTTTTGTTTGGTCTTCGGATTGCATGCACCATTTCTCTCATGTACAACAAGTGCATGCGCATTGGGTCCCTTGATCATCCCCATTTTGATAAGATTATCTCTCTCATGCATTAGGGACTCAATAAAGTGATCCAATTTCTTCATTTTCTAGGTTGCTCCTAAAGTGAATCTCATTGTATGGAACGTTGAGACAAACACAACATACTTTGGACCAAGTTTTGACAAATTAGAAATAATCAATTGAGTGTGTTGAGTTGATTTGTCAACACCACATCCCTTTAGATGAAGAAGAAGAGACTTGAAATTCGTAAAGAATTCATGGATGTTGTCAAAATTTCTCGGATCCAAGGAATTCAGCTCTACCTCGAGCATATGGCCTCTCACTTCGTCTTGTTTTCCAAAGAGATCCTCCAATTTTATCCAAATATCATCTGGTGGTACAAGCTTCAATGTGAAACAAAAGTTTGGGGGACATAGACATGCAGATAAGGTCATCGTAGGCCTCATCCATGCAGTTGAGATATATTTTCTTATTGATAGATGATGTTGGCTCCACCTCTGTAACCATTGTAATCTGGTACAAGCCTCTGCATCTAAGCTGATACATAATTTTTAGCTTCCACTCAAAATAGTTATGAGGCGTGAGAAGAATTCTCGGCAAGTACTCCATTCTTTTTTATTGCATCTTCCTCCTAAACCTACAAACAAAATTCGTATGTGATTTCTCCTAGCAACAATGTTATGATACCATGTGAAGTTTCATGGAAAATTGTCACACAGAGAATCGGGTTAGTAGAAAAGATCGCATAAATCTTGTGAGAGAGAAAAGAGAAAGAGAGACGAGCTTGGGAGAAAGAATGAAAAATTTGTATTCACTAATGAGAGAATAGTAAAAATACACAGGATATACTCTACATGAGAAAACTAATGCACCATAGTAGTAATCTAAAGAGATGTGAGCACTCACTGACAGACTCTGGAGTGAACTGTCACCTAGTCCTAGTTAATTGGCCATGCAAACATCATTTAACTAGATAATAACAACTAGAGTGAGAAAGATAATCTAGCACGCACATGTGTGGCACCTTCCTGGTGATGATCCTAAGGTAATTGTGCCCTCATGGTGATGATACCGAGGTATGCATGCAACACTTGGGTGATACTACCGAGATTTCCATGCAAGACTCCACTCCACTAATCTAACTGGCGTGTAATTGAATCAAGATTGAAGACAATGTGGCTCCCTCATCTAGGGGATAATATCTCTAACCAAGGACGCCCTCAATATAGACTAGTCAACCTAGGAAAAGAAATATTGGGTGTGCGTGTAATATCTCCAATGCATTCAACCTTGGACCCTTGCTTGCTAGAGACACTTTGGATCTTGACATATGTCACTTCGCTTTGGAGCACTCCACATGTGGGCCTATCTTGCGTAGAGTCAGGTCGCTTGCAATGGGATAACTCCTCTTTGTAATGTCAGTTTC
The DNA here is from genome assembly GCA_009831015.1 of Picea engelmannii. Taxonomy (NCBI): domain Eukaryota; kingdom Viridiplantae; phylum Streptophyta; class Pinopsida; order Pinales; family Pinaceae; genus Picea; species Picea engelmannii. The sequence goes on from ML781307.1 coordinate 717,974, forward strand.
CCTCACCTTTCATATAAATAAAGAAAGGAAAGTATTTCCATCACTTGTACCTAGTCACTCATGTACTCAAATGCTTTAATTAGATATGTGTGAACTAAGATGAACTTTTCTTCTTGTACTCCTCTTCATGTATATTTGCTCTCTTTCTCTTAAGCATTGTTGATGTTTGTAGCATCGAACAGGGACTTCCACATTGGCTTGTGTCTAACATGTGGAAGTCATCATTAATACATCTCATAGGTTTGAAAATTCACTTTAATTAAAGTAATTATTAAAGTGAATGTCATTTTATAATAAAGTGAGTTGAATTTCATGAAATGTTAAAGTTATTAGCAATAGTGGATTAAATGAATCTTAGTCAACCATTAATCACTTTGGAGATTGGGGTTAGGGTACAACTCAATATTATAAAAGGAAATGAAGGTGAGAGGAGAAGACACATTCATTGGATCTCTATTGGAATCAGTAATTCATAGAAAGAGAAAAGGATTTTTTCTCAAGGTTGAATCACAAAGGATTGTGATTCAAGGAGATCTCAGATAGGTGAAATACTTTCATCTAGAGATCAAGTCCAAAGGAGGAAAAAGGGAAATAGGACAACAGTCGACGGATCTGGGAAACAAGATAGTCATGGGACATATCTGGGCAGCAAGTACAGTTGCATATCGGTCCGTACAAGAGTTGTAGAGAGCGTCATACACAGGCCACAAGTACAACAAGGTGTATATGTACGCAAGACATAGGTGTCACAGGGCATGTACATATGCACGATGTCAGAGCAACAGGGTGCGTATATACATGGGTTGCATGTTTATAAGGGCACATACATTCATGAACTACAAGTGCAGTAGGGAGCGTACACATGTGTTGTACAGGTCGAGACAAACATGTACAATTCATACAAGTCGCAATTGTAGGACCGTACAGCAACGAAAGTGTTACAATAATGTTGATGTGCTCATTTAACCATAGATAATGCTACACCATTGTCACCCAATCATAGGAACAAAGCCACCCCTGAGCACCTTAGCCTTTGATAGAAAGAATTATTCCAGGAAGACACACCAGAACCAACAAATAACCAAGAGAGTGCACTTTTTCCAAGGTTAGCACACAAGAGAAAGTACCAGAAATACTGAACAAGATAAAACCGTACAATTGCAGTTGTTGTTGCTCCTCCTCCAAACTTGCGCAATGTTTCTAGTTTCCTGAGTGAGAGTGAGTGAACAAATGAGCCAAGATGTCCTCTATTTATATTAATATTTCTAGTGACTTTTATGGCTGGGTCGACCTGACTTTCTAGTAATTATATTTTATGTTTATCTTTTTCCTGTGAGGCTAACTTGTCTTCATAGAGGATAATACCTTAATATTATATATTCTACTAAGATGACATGTCTTCTAGGGTTTTCACACATCTGTCTACGGTTTCTCTTACTTCTGGAATATTCTATTCTAGTCAAAGGTTACATATGGAGGTATGCAGCTACCATATTATCAACACTCCCTCTTAGCTATGGAGGTATTAATGGTCTCAAACACATCTATCCATCTTCACATGGCATGGGAAAGACTCACATAGTCTTGTAGACCATTCTACAGGTAGCATCATCATAGATCAAGTCACGAGTATCATCGTCACTATCAGCATCATCTGGTAGCAATCTGGCATCAAAACATAGCATCGTACTTGTTCTTGGTATTCTTTTGTCGTAGACAATATCAAAATATCCATGAGCCTCATTTAACTATATTGATGATCCATCTCCACCACCATGTGTCTAGCACCTCGAGTCATTCTTGTCCCATGACAAGAATCATGACCTCATCGGAGCCACATTCACCTCATAGTTGATCCTCTCATAGGATCACTCTGTGAATGCATTTATCTCGATGTTATGGGACACGTGTGTCTAGAACCTCGGGTCGTTCTTGTCCCATGACAACAATTATGACCACATCAGAGCCAAAAACACCTCATGGTGATCCTCTCATAGGATCGCTCCTCGAATGCATTCAGTTCGATGATATCGGACACGTGGAATTGTACCTCAAGCACCTCGAGTCTTCAGTCCATCAATGACTACATTGAGACACATCTACTCTGGATGTATATGTTCCCTATCTCCCCTGGTATGTAGCCCAATTCCTGTGGAGATAGAGTCGGTCTGATGCTTATCGGGGATACTCACCTACTCATGAGAGTTTCAAGGCCCGATGCAATTCACACATAGAAGATCTAGCATCAACTCGAATCTTCAGTCCATTGAAGATTACATCTGGGCCTATTCCCACATGATTTGTCTGATCAATCTTGGAATATTGACACGATGTTGCAATCACCAACACTCCCCCAGGGAAACATTTGCATTTTCGTCAAGATTGTCCCAGACAAAGGCTTAGTGAAAATGTCAGTTATATGCTCATGTGCGGATATGTGATGGAGCTTCACTGCTCCTTCTTGCACCATGTCTTTGATGAAGTCCTGCAAGATCCTTCAAAAATCCACCCTACTTTATATATTGCATCACTAGCTATGATATATGACTAGGTGCTATAGATATCTTCTTACCTGCTTGTCTGTAAATCCTTCTTGATCCCAAGCTAAAGTAACACCCCAATTCTTCTGCACTTCCAATCCAAAATTTGTATATCCCAGCAACCAGACTTCATCATCGGAGATCAATCATATCTATATGTACAACATAGGTACATGTATTTTGTGTTGTAACCAATAATGCGTTCATGGCTCAACCATATATTGGCACAAGGTGATCTGTGCAAAGCAAATGTTTATCTCGTCACACAACTTCCTCATATGTGTTGTCATAGGTGTGGCCATGGACTTATTTTCCATCATGCTAAACTCTTCAGTCTCCTCACTGAAGATCCCATCTGGTGCCAACCACGCTTCTAATCCGGTCAAGATCCTTCATCTCAAACTCTGAAATCAACTCCGTCTATATGAGAGAATCCTTGGACCATGTTTTTTTTTGTTGCATGCCCCTTTACATTCTACAAAGTGTCACAAAACTATTTGTTGGTTGTGGAGCCTGATTATCTTCCTGATTCATAGGTCCTTGATTTCAGTCATGTTTATACCCCATGAAGACTTTACACCCTAGAAGTATGTACACTCTTCCACGCGAGGGAGTGCAGAGGGGGGGTACCCCCTCTGCGGAGTCTAGGGGAAAATTTTCCTTGTAAATGTATATTGTAATTTCATTGTAAACCTAGACCGTTCATTATAAGGTCGCAGATCTAACAGTAGAAATTATGTTAGGGTTTTTTTCCCTAGAAGGCAACCCTCTGTTATGAGGGAAATTTATTGCGGCTATGCATTATGGCGAATAGTGTATTCTGAGTGAGGATGATGTGAGAGAAAGAAGAGGAAGTTACAGTGGGTTTTGTTGTAGGTTGTATCCCTTCATTTGCTAGATAATAATAATAAAAAGGACCTAGCAATTTCTCTGGTGGACGTAGCCCACACTGGGTGAACCACGTAAATTTGTGTCTCTATTGTATTGTGTATCTTATGTGTTTTGTTTCCGTATTTGTTTTATTTTATTGCTCCATGGTCCTATTTTTATAACAACTGGTATCAGAGCGAAAGGTAACTCGTAGGAAAAGAGGGTTCCTGGTTCGAGAGGGAGCAATTTCGTAAGATGGAAAGTTTAGGGTCGAGAAATTTAACAGCCAAAACTACCAATTATGGAAAATGCAGATGGGAGATTATTTATATCAGAAGGATCTATTCCTACCATTGGGCGGAGTAGCAAAGAAGTCAACAGCCATGAAGGACGAAGAATGGAAGATTCTTGACAGAAAATCTCTAGGAACGATACGGCTGAGCTTGGCAGCATCTGTGGCATTCAATATTTCGAAAGAAAACACAACGAATGATCTTATGGAAGCATTGACTAAATTGTATGAAAAACCCTCGCGTCCAATAAGGTATTTCTAATGAAGAGGTTATTTAATATGAAGATGTCAAAAGGTGGGTCTGTTGCAGATCATTTAAATGAATTTAATACGGTTATTAATCAACTAAGTTCTGTAAAAGTGGACTTTGATGATGAGGTTAGGGCTCTTCTAATCTTGTGCTCATTGCCAGAAAGTTGGAACGGCTTGGTCATGGCTGTAAGTAACTATGTCTCTGTTTCAAATACTTTAAAATTTGTTGATGTTGTTGGTGTTATCCTTAGTGAGGAAATGGGATGGAAAAGAACAAGTGAGACATCAGGTAATGTGTTGAACATGGAGAATGGGGGAAGACAAAAGGATAGAGGAAAAGGCTCGGGGAACTGCGGGAATTCTAGGAAAGGCATATCCAAATCCAGACTTGGAAAGATAGAGTGTTGGAATTGTGGGAATAAATGACATCTAAAGAAAGACTACAGAGCTCCAAAGAAACAAAGAAATGGACAATAGGAGAGAAATCAGGAAGCAAATGTAACAAGTGATGTGTTACAAGATGCTTTGATTCTTTCTGTAGATAATATTTCTGAGTCTTGGGTAGTGGATTCAGGAGCTTCATTTCATGCCACACCCCATAGGAAACATTTTCTAGACTATGTTCAAGGTGATTTTGGACAGGTTCATTTGGGTGATGATGCACCATGCAAAATTGTTGGAATGGGAAAGGTAAAAATAAAGCAACGCAATGGAAACCA
>ML781307.1:734509-775716 GCA_009831015.1 Picea engelmannii
ATCCAATAATGAGCAGTAAGAAATAAACAATCACACACATACACAGTACACCAGTGTTTTACGTGGAAACCCAAATCGGGAGAAAACCACGGAATGTTTTTTTCTTATATGTCTTGAAGAATTACATTCATTGGAAGCACCAACTTCCTTTGTTTTCCAGCTACAACTGAAAGGAGGCTCCAACCCCCTAGTTTCTCAGGCTACAACCTGAGGGAAGCTCCAACACCCCAATTCTCTAGCTACAACCAGAAGGAAGCTACAACCCCCAATGTTCTCCGGCTACAACTAGAAGGTGGTTGCATCCACCTGTCTTTGCTCCGTCCTGCCACCCTGAAGTAGAAGTAGAATGATGGAACCATTGTCACACTATCACTGTGAGATATACCGCTGTAAACCTATACCAATAAGTCTGAACCATGTATCAACCTGTAATCAACTTGTACCATAAACAAGTGCATCAACCATGCACCAACCTGTAATCAACCTGTACCATAAACAATTGCATCCAACCATGTACCAAGTATGTACCAATCATGTGTCAACTATTCATCAACTATGACTCATCAATATGTACCAACATCATCAACTATACACCTCATGTATGTGTGTCAACTCATCAACTACTTGTCTCAACCATGTACTCAACATGTACCACAACCAAAAGCCCTCATCAATTTCATCATCCAAATCTGATTTGTAGCACTGTAATAGACCTGATGTATATGATCACATCCCTGCAAACCTTCCTTAATTTTAAAAACAAGAGACTAGCATTTTCATCAAACTTTTATTTAGTCTCACATGCCTAGTTTTGGATTAGTCAACAACCCTAACTTGAAGTAATCATAACTTTGAACCTGTAATGGATAAAGATATTAAACTTATACACAATGTTATTCAGTGTGTTTTATGCAATTTCTCCAAGTGTCACTACTTGGAACCTCTCAGAAAAGGAGTTATAGCAAAAATGGCATACATTGTTGAATTATGGCTTATTCTAGAGAATGACCTTGTAGAGCGTGCCCCGCACAAAATGTTTGATGAATTGATTTGAAACTATTACAAAACATACTAAGTATTGTACCCTAACCAACACATTTTGTCTCACTGAATTTGGATCTGTTATGAAAAATTTATGACGTTTTTACCCGAAACACCTGATTTTGACTAGTTTTGGGACTGGCCACAAACCCTATTTTCCAAGGAGTGTAACTCTCAAAATACAATGACCCACAAGCTAAATTTTTTACAATAGATACTTGGATATGTTTTCTCACTTGCATAGAAATTTCAAGATCTGAATCATTATAGAAAACAAGTTATAGCGAAAATGGTGAGATGACCTGTAAATAACATACCTTAGAAAGCACCATCAAAAGAATTTATCCTTCCTTGCATTTCGGCCTTCTTTTTTTCACTTTCCTCATAATTTCGGCTTAGATATCATTTGATTACCTCAGACACCTATAGATATTCAATATGCTCAAGTGTGTTTCAAATGAAAGAACCTTGCCTCTTATTTATACTCTCCAAGTAGCTTCCTTAAAAACATCTTCTAGGTCACTTGGCCCACTTTCCTTATTTTAGGGTTGGGTCCACTTCTAATTTCTCCATTAAATTTATTATTGAAACAATTTATTTTGTATTCACTTTGAATTATAATACACTCATCACTTCACTCTATTATTTACCTTTTAAAATCTCTTAAACCACTTTGACTGCTTTGACCTTTTGGGGCTTCTAGATGACATATGAAGGTCCTCCAACTTCGTAAGGCCATAACTCTCAAACCGTGAGGAGTTATGTGACGTTATACATACCACCAGAAATGGCATGACATGTAATATCCATATAGAAGAGTACTATCTGAAAATATATCATAACTCATATCATTATCTATCAAACAAACTTGGATCCATTACTCAACCCTGGGGTCTCCAACTTCTCATGGCCATAACTCTCTAACCCTGAGGAATTATGTGATGTTCCACATACCACCGAAAATGACATGACAAGCACTATCCATCTAGGATATTTTCCCTGACAATTTTACTTTCCTTCATCTCATTATTCCACAATTAAGCATGGGTTCTTTTACCCCACAAAGCGTCTTTCCGTGAGGGCTTTCACCATAAGGGGACCACTTTGGAGTTCATCCATATTTACTTCTTATCAACCATGAAAAAACAATAATGAGTCATATTTACATCAAACAATATTGGGTCCATTACCCAAACCTTTGTGCTACGGGGTTTTATTCAAGGGTTGACATCAATGACAACCAACCTTAATCAACAAAGCATTTACATAAGAACAAGAATATCTCCTAGAGAGGAGATCAGCAAGTGTATATCTAGTATTAAGGGGTTAGTATAATGATCATAACTTCAATAGATCAAGATGCAACATAAAACATAATAATGCCATAACAACTAGAGACATATCATTTTTTTAAATAATCAAACCTGGAGTCTTCACTGCTAGGGAGGGTGCTCTTGTTCCTCTGAATGTACTAAATTCACTGCTTGGAAAAGGTCTCTTGTACATCCCCTGAAAACACACTCATGATTTGTTGGATGACATAACTTAAAAAGAATATACAAGTGCGTACCTTTGAAATTTGTAGTATCGTTCAGCTTGTCTTCTAATCTGAAACTTGACACCATCTTGACAAGAAGAGGTTAGAAACTAAATCAAAAAGGTTCAATGATTAGAACAAACTAAAAACCATAAAATTTCAACTTTGACCACAAAAATCAATTTTGACCAAAAGTCAACCTTTGACTTTGATTTTGACTAGTCAACCTTTGACTTTGACTCAAAAACTCAAACTTGGCGTTTTTGCTAGTTGAGGGCACTAGAGAGGGCGCTAGGCTAGGTCACACTAGAATACCCTAAAATTAGGTCCAATGCTTCACTGAAAGTGCCCAAGAAATTAGGTTTAGGGTTTACTACAACTGCAAAATCAGAAACCCTAGTTGCAGTTGCAACTGGTGCTACAATGAGTTTGACAAGGAACTCACGATCTACCTTCCAACGGTTAGATTGTTCTGAAGGTAGTGTGGGCCCATAACCTGTTAGAATAATGTTGATGTGCTCGTTTAACCATAGACAATGCTACACCATTGTCACCCAACCATAGGCACAAAGCCACCCCCGAGCACCTTAACCTTTGACAGAAAAAATGATTCCAAGAAGCCACACCAGAACCAACAGATAACCAAGAGAGCGCATTTTCTCCAAGGGTAGAACACAAGAGAAAGTACTAGAAAGACTGGACAAGATAAAATCGTATAATTGCAGTTGTTGTTGCTCCTCCTCCAAACTAGCGCATTGTTTTTGGTTTCCTGAGTGAGAGTGAGTGAACAAATGAGCCAATACGTCCTCTATTTATATTAATCTTTCCAGCAACTTTTATGGCTGGGCCGACCTGACTTTTTGGTAATTATATTTTTTGTTTATCTTTTCCGTGTGAGGCCGACTTGTCTTCCTAGAGGATAATACCTTAATATTATATATTTTGCTAAGCCAACATGTCTTTTAGGGTTTTCACACATCTGTTTAGAGTTTCTCTTGCTTCCAGAATATTCTATTATAGTTAAAGGTTACATATGGAGGTTAATACCTCCCGCATCTACCATAATATCAGCAGGCATAAGTGTTGGGTAGTAGATCAGGCTATCAGGTTTTGTTGTAACATGTATTTTTCCTCAATGGGCCATTTTCCTAGTAAGGGAGCCCCTGTAAGCTTGGATTCGTTATTAATGAAAATCTTATTTGAAGGGCAGAATTTTCTCTGTGTTGTGTGAGATTTGATTTCCAGTTTTTGCTTCCATTGTTTTATTATTTCAAACTAGTATATTTTATTCAATGAGCTGTAATTTATTTTTCAGCGAGGAAATCACTAGGAAATAACTTATCTAGGTGTTGGATTTAGAGTTTTCAACATGGTATCAGAACTAGCACTTTGAGAGGGAGACAAATTTCAAGTTACACAATAGTTTACAACAACATATCTATTAGATATGATTTACAGTAGTGGGTGTTTAAAGGACCAAACACGGATCCACAACAATTTGCAGTAGATCTGTCAAATCTGCAAAGAGATCTTAATGAATCTATAACCAGCAGTCAAAAATCTAAGGACGGATTTTTGGGAAATATTCGTACAACAACAAAAGTTGTATTTTGCAAGTGAGTCGAAGCCTATGCATGTAGCAAGAGCCCAAAGTGCATACATATGAAAACTACAGGGGTAGCTAAGCACGTACATACATGCACAGAAGAAGCTCAAATCGTGTATACGCGTTGTATAATGCAGTAGAACACATACATATGTGTTGCATAGGTCATATAGGGAACGTACAAGTATGTACAGGGGCAATTTCAGCAAAGGGTTATTTACACAGTAGATGTTTTTGTTCAGATCTAGTAATGGAAGCAGTGAGTCTCGGGTTTGAAGACCAGTTGGATGGAGCATGTAACTTTATGTCTTGGGAGGCGAGGATAACCTTGCTTTTGAAGGAATATGACCTTTGGTAGAATACAGAGAAGGTTGTTCCTACATCAACAGATGTTGCAGAGAAGACCGCTCTCGAGAAGGACAGCAAAGCCCAAAGACTGATCTTGGACACTGTGAAGAATCATTTGACCCTTCACGTGGCAGAGAAGCAGTCGACCAAAGAGATGTTCAAGGCTCTAGTGGATTTGTTCCAGAGTGACAACTTGAACAAGAAGATGGTCTTGAGAAACAAGCTCGGATCCATCTAGAAGTCAAGATCTGATAATGTTACCATTTACTTCATAAGGATCACTCAAGCATGTGATCATCTTGTAGCCATTGGGGAGAAAGTGGATGACATGGAACTCGTAAGTGTGACACTTAATGGTTTTCCCAACTCATGGGAACCATTTATCAAGGTGTGCTTGGGAGAAACTTCCCAATTGGGAGAGGCTTTGGAATGATTACACCCAAGAAGAGACTCGAGAGGAGTCTAAAGCCGACAAGCAAGAAGATGGAGTTGAGAACCTAGCTATAACCAATGATGCCCAGAAGAGCAAATGAAAAGGTTCCAAGGGTAACAGTGAAGGGGCAACCTAATAGCTAAGGAAGAAAGACTTGAGTAAAATAAAGTGCTTTGTGTGCCACAAGACTGGGAACTATGCATCACAATGTCCGGAGAAGGAGCAAGGGAAGACAGACAGCAACACCAACAGAAACACAGCTAGAAGAGTTTGCAACAAAGTTTAAAAAGGACTTCTCACTGTCTCCTGCCTCTACTAGCACCAACACAAGGAGTGCTTGGCACTTTGACAGTGGTGCATCTCATCATTTGATAAAAGCACGGGAGTTATTCAACGGTCTGACAAAGAAGGAATCATGGACCCATGTGGAGCTTGGTGATGATACCAAGTATGCAGTGAAGGGGGAGGAAACTATCTGGTTTCAGTTTGAGTCAAGAGGTTCGTTGGAGGCCCAGGATGTGCTTTATGTACCAAAACTGAAAAAGAATTTGCTCCCAGTCTCAGTTTTGGATGACAGGGGTTTTATCGTCATGTTCAAGAAATGACAACTACTCATACGTCCATAGGGAGATAGCCCTGACACAATAGTGAGCATTGGGGTTAGAGAGGGCAAGTTATACAGGTTGCAGGGCAAGCTTGCTTGTAGGTCCAAGGGGATCTTGGATTTTATCCATTCCAATGTCAATGGACCGATGTCAATGGAAGAGGGCGAAGAGAAAAAGGCTCTAAAGGGAGAACAGAGTCCAGAGACTTCTAGTTCAAGGAGACAACCTTCAGGTGGGGAGGACGAGTTAGCCCCTTCCATCTTTGTTAGAAGACTCAATTGGTTTGAACTAACATTGAGGGACACTTCGGAGCAAGTTGAGGCTCCTAGGAGCACATTCAGGGAGAGCATGTCTCCAAAGAAGTTTCCAAACTTCATGGCACTAATGAGTAACGTCATTGAAGAGGCAGCAGACCAACAGGTACAACAAGATGCCTTGGTGCAAGATGATGTGTGTGACATTGTGCCAACACTGAAAGGAAAACAAGTTCTAGGTGGCTCTTCAAGAAGTACATTTCTTACTAAGAGGGAGTGTTGATGTTTGTAGCATCGAACAGGTACTTCCACATTGGTTTGTGTCGAACAGGTACTTCCACATTGGTTTGTTATTAATATTTTTTAAAACTTTGGAAATTCACTTTAATTAAAGGAATTATTAAAATGAATCTCATCTTATGATAAAGTGAGTTTAATTTAATGAAATGTTAAAGTTATTGGCATTAGTGAATCAAATGAATCTTAGTCATTAATCTCAAGTGAAGTGAGATCTAATCTCAACCACTAATCACCTTGGATATTAGGCTTAAGGTACAACTCAATATTATAAAAAACAACCAAGGTGAGAGGAGAAGACACATTCATTGGATTTATATTGGAGTTGGTGACTCATAGAAAGCAAGGAAAGACTTTTGTTCAAGGTTGAATCACGATGAACTGTGATCCAAGGAGAGCTCGAATAGGTGAAGAATGACTTTCACCTAGAAATCAAGTCCAAAAGGGGAAAGGGGGCAAGAGGACAACAATAGACAGCTTTGAGCAGCAAGACAGTCACAAGACAAATTTGGGAAGCAGGTACAGCTACGGATCGAGTTGTACAAGAGCTGCAGAGAACGTCATACGCAAGCCATAGGTGCAGTAGGATGCGTACGTACGCGAGCTGCAAGTGAAGCAGGGCATGTACATACTCAGACTGCATGTGCAATAGCACACATACATACATACATGTCGCAACAGGCATGTGCAGTTCGTATAGGTCTCAATGGCAAGACCGTATAGCAGCGACAGAAGTGCTAGGTAGCAGATCAACCTGTCAGGGTTTGTTGTAATTTGTATTTTTCCTTAGTGGGCCATTTTCGCAATAAGGGATTCCTTGTAGGCTTGGATTATTATTAATGAAAATTGATTTTAAAGGCAGAAATTTACGTGTTGTGTGAGATCTGTTTCCCAGTTTGTTTCTGTTGTTTTATTTATTTCCAGCATTCTGTGTTGTAACTTAATTATCATCGAGGAGAAACACAAGGTAATAATTTAACAAGTGGTAGGGCTCTTGGAGGAATTACAAGGAAAGACTATGGTTAGGGTTTTGCCTTGTAGTGTTGGTGGGATAATATATATATATATATATATATATATATATATATATATATATATATATATATAAAGTGTTGCAGCTTTCCAAATTTTATGGATTTGCATATTGAATTTCAGTGTATGTTATCTTCATGATTGGGTGGATTCTAGCACTGGTTGTACACGCTGATTTGACATATGGTAGATCTGAATTTGTTAAGTGACTTAGTAAATATCCAAAAGATAAATGAGCAGATTTACTGCTGTTATAATCTAATGTACTAAAACATTCCAAATCTATTATATGCTTGGAAAAGTCTTCCCTAAGAGATGTACCTTTGAGGTAGCAAAGTACACTGGAATGTTATTTATTTTCTTGCATCGTCTTGTGAAATCACGTTGAAGAAAAGTGAACACTGTTGCTGTAAATTCATATTTCAGATTCAACACTAATGCTAAATTTCATGGGGAATAGATCCAAAAAACCTCAGGTTGAGGTGATATTTCTGAGTATGCATTAATTGCCATATTCTAGAAATTTCTGCATGTTTTCAGAGTATTTCAAAGATTTCTACATGGATATGTTATAACACATTTCATATACATTATATTTCAAATATTTCTACATGGATATGTTATAACACATTTCATATACATTATATGCTTGAACAAGTGTGCCCTAGGAGTTGTAGCTTTGTGGCACTGAAGTACACTAAAATGGTATTTATTTTTTTGGGCTGCCTAGTGAAATTGGAAGTTCAAAAGAAATATACCCAGAAAACCCCAAAGTTGAGGCGAAATTTCTGAATTTGCGTTAATTGCCCCATTCTTAAACTTATACATGGTTTCAGAGCATTTCAAAGAGCTCTACATGAATATGTAGAGAAATGGTGATTATGAGAGATAAGGTCGCAGGCTGAGCATGGGAATTTGGCTTTGTTGTTTTTGCAGATTCAACTGTGGCAGACAGGGTTTCTTGGAAAAGCACAACATTGATCGCCAGATGGTAAGTTGTTTTTATAACATTGCTCTGTTGACTAGAAAGGTTTGCAAGTCAGGTCTAGTGGGTAGTGTTTACAAGTTATGACTGCAGATTTCTTTGTTTTTAATCAAATATTTAAGTGGAAGCCAAAAAAGAAAATTTTGGAGATGAGCAGTGTAGCATAACTAGGAGAAGGAGCAATGTTGACGGCCAAAGTAGAACAAAGCCGGCTTAGCGCCTATGTCACTGAGGGGAGAATGACTTGAGAGAATATTTTGAGCAGTTTGACATAATTACTGATGTAGTTGTAATCTATGTCACACGGTTCGGGTTCGAGTTCGGGGTCGGCAACGATTAGGTTCGATTCGGGTTCGAATTTTCTAATAAAATTCGAATAAGATTCGGCTTCAGGTTCGACTATACACATTTTCCAATATATATATATATATAATATTATATTATTATAAACTTTTAATATATTATATATATTATAAACTTTTATAATATATATAATATATATAAATGAATTATAATACAAAATTAAATATAAATGAATTAAGTTTTAAAATGAATTATAATACAAATTAAGTTTATAAATGAATTATAATACAAAATTTTATAACCATGAAAACTATAACCCGTAACCCTGCGCTTTTCTTCACGAAATTCGTGTCGACCCTGCGCTCTTCACATAATTCGTGTCAATCTCGAAGTAACTCGTGAGTCGTAACCCTGCCGGTGCTAAGGCCCTTCTAACAGAAAATAAAAGTAATTCGTAACCCTTCCATCAAATTTTCAAACTCATGCGATTACCTCCTCCATTTGTGGTCGATGGCAACCTGCTTTGTTAATACCTATGCCGAATTTGTATAAAGTTCGGGCCTAATTCGAAACTCACATTAAATCCGACGAACTCGCCAGACTAGAGCATTTCATTTGACCACGCATTTGCCGGCTGTATGGAGGTTCGAGGGCACATTTCACAGGTTGAACGGAACGAAACAAACCTGAACCGAACCTTAAGCCGAACTTGAGGCGAACTTGAAATTTTTTTTGAGGTTTGCCGAACTTCGAACCTCAAGGTTCAAGTTCGGCGAACCCTGTGACTATGGTTGTAATGTATGAACCCAGAACTCAAAGACCTTAAGGATTTGGCTTCATCATGTATGACCAGGAAGATGTTAGTTATTGGTGTACAAAATCCTTTTCATAAACTCAATGGGAAGACACTAGAAGTCAAGCAAATAAATCCACAACGAGCTCTCTGGTGGGCATATTTGGCTTCCTGCATGTAGAGGAAATTTTGGTGCCAGCAATGGACATGGCTTCAATTCAACTCCTGTAGCGGTCTATGTTCCTTGAATGAACACTAATACTAGTTATGGCACTGCACTGGAAGGGACAGGTAGGCATATTCGACTTCCTGCATGTAGAGGAAATTTTGGTGCCAGCAATGGACATGGCTTCAATTCAACTCCTGTAGTGGTCTATGTTCCTTGAATGAACACTGGTACTAGTTATGGCACTGTGTTGGAAGGGCCAGGTGGTTACTCTTCATATGGACCCAATAGCTACAGTGCTCCCAGCTATGGGTCTAGACCTGCCATCACTGCAGGTGGCAATGGCAAGACTACTTTTGTAAACAATATTCCTAGTTGTGGCATGAGCACTGGGAGCAGTTATGGAGGAGATCCGATTAGCTATGGAGGTTGTGTGGGCTGGCTATGGAGGAGGCGATCAAGGGAATGGAAGATATGGTAATAATGCTACTACTCCAGGTTCAAAATACATGTAGGGTGCTCCAGCCATGGGCTTATGGAAACACAGGTGACTATGTTAGATATAGGGCAGATCAAATTGACAATGGCCAGTCAAATGGAAGCATTACTGGTTATGCAAGTGGCTACAGAAGCGATGAAATTGATTATGCTTCAAGCAGATATTCATTGCAGCACAAAACAATGGATATGGAATGGGGATCATACCATAGCTCAGCATATGGGGAATATGAAGATGCATACAGGGGCCTGTATGACAGATCTGGCCATGTAAACTCATCTCGGAGAAGAAACAAACAGAGACTGTGGGAGCTTATTCAGGAGGTTATGGACTTGACAGTACCATTGCAGATGGGTCATGCAATTGATATGGCAACTTCTAAGTTCTATGTTCAGTTAAAGAGGGCATATTACTATAGACTAAAGGTGATGCAATTTAGCACCTGAGAAGTGTTTCTTAGATCTGCAGAGATGGCCAACTAGTCCAATCCCACGACACCCACTCTCAGTCCCTAAAGAGCTGAACCAATCTGTTGGGCAATGACAAACTGGTGAAAATCCAGCAGAACCAACAAATAGATTTGAGCATGGGGAAAAGATAACCGGGTAGAATGTAATATGCATGGGGAAAAGATAACCGGGTAGAATGTAATATGCAAGGGGAAAAGATAACCAGGTAGAATGTAATATATGAAGCCGCAATTCAGAGCTGTTATAAAAAACTGATTCTGCACTCTGCATGCCTGCAGTGGTATAATTGGTAGCCACTTGGTGATTGATTGAGAGCATCCCTGATATCTGCAGCACAAATCTTCATCCAAGTGGCAGTCCATGGGTTTGTCCACTGGATCAAGTCATCTACAATGCATCTGTGGTATGGAGATTAATCCACCCCAAGAAAATTTTGGGAAACAAGAACATTTTCAGAAACCTCTAACCCCTATTGGGCTGTTAAATGGGCTTCCCTCTTAGGATCTCAAGCCCCTATCTTGGCATGGATTCTTGCATAGGCTATGGCAGACAAAGATTTGGATAAAGTATATTGATATGCCAGCTTGATTGGAGCCACAGGGCACTCGTATGCTACACAGAGCACAAAAGTGACTATGGAAGATAAGAAATATGAATTCATTTGATTCGAAAGATAATCACCATTTTGTAATGCATTATAATGTAGAACTATCTAAGAGCCTTCCAATAAAACATGAAATTAACATCAAACAAAATTGTGTAAACCGTGTCATGTATCTGGTTTAGATTTTGAATAATACACACGGTACAAAACTATATCACATAGAATATAATCCAAACAACTCAGATCACCTTCTGCAATAAGTCAAAATTGCAGCATCGTGAACTAAAGTTCAATATGAATTTAATTGATTGGCATGATACACATCCTCATTTCGTAATGATCATAATGATAGAACTATCATAGAAATTTCCAGTAAAACATGAAATTAATGTCAAACACAATTGTGTAAACTATGCCATGTATCTGGTTTAGAATAATATAGAGTACAGAACTGTATCTAATAGAATACAATCCAAACAACTCAAATCACCATATTCAATAAGTCAAAATTGCAGCGTCCAGAATTAAAGTTCACTTTTATTTCGTTACAGTTCAGCCAGATGTTCACAACAAGAATGTATTTCCTTACAAATAATTACTGTTCCCTTTCCCCCACCCTTGCAGATGGGATATTATCTGTTCATTCACCAAACTATTAGCATTAGACTTCAAAACCTAATAAAATTCAGCCTAGAAATAAATGTAGTAATGGGGAAATTTGTATAACGTTCAGGACAAGCACATAACCTGTGTAATGCAGGCATTTAAGAATGTAGCAGCTAAGAGTAAAAATAAGAACTAAGGAATCCTATAAATGATCAGTCAAGATGCCATTTGCATCCGAATCAAATCACTGTATCTCAGTGAAAATTAAAGCACACCATAATAGGTATACCCAAAGTAACAAATTAAAATGATTAGCTCTAGGCATCACCAAGATCAGGATGATGCGTTGCTTTGCACTGGAACAACTGAATTATAATGTTCCCCCAATCCATATGCATGTTTGTGATAAGAAATCATTATGCTTGGATTATAAGATAACCCCCCTTCCTTTTCAGACTTGTACTCCTTCCCCATTTCAATATCTGCACAATTTCCAGAAATTATAACCATGTGTTTTCTTAATGAATGAGTAAGTGCTCTTAGTTCAAGCTGACCTCCCCAAGCTGCGGTCGATTCAGTTTCCCTGCAATATTTTTCAAATCTTTCCTGCAAACTCTCATCTGATTCTGTATCAATGTCAGACTCAGATAAATAGAATGGTAAGAAATCTTCAGCATGACTTCGCATATATGCAGCAGCCATTTCTCGAAGTTCCTGATATGAAAACTTGCATGGAAGCCCTGGATGTAGTGATAGTTGATTCTCTATAGCCCGATAGAGGCAGTGACCATCTGGCTTGATTTCATTCAATGATAACCCAAGTGGCTGCAGTTTCTGCTGCAACTGTTGATCTTCAAGCACACGGTCACTGATTGTGCCGTACTGTTCTTCTTGTATTCTTTGTTCACGCTCTGCCTCTTGTTGTGCTCTCTTTGCACGCCGCTGTACACCCTTACTTGGCTTGACGGACTGACTAGTACTTGTGACAGATATACCTGCTATGGCCTTAACCAAGTTGTCAATACCATTAGAGTCCCGGCCATCCTCACTTTTATAGCCTAATGATGCAAGTTCTTTTGCATGTTTAGCTCTTATTTTAGCATCCAAGTTGGCAATCTCTTCCTCAGCTTGCTTTTTCTTAGCCTTTTGCTCTGCCTTGCTTCCTTTGGCAGCGGCTTTCTTTAAACCTAACTCCTTATTTTGAAGCTCTTTGATTTCCCACCTGCAGTCATAACCTAGCATTATTAGATCTCATCCATTGCACATTACATAGGACAGTGAAAACAGTAGGCCTATGCTTTAATATGAAATTAAATAGAAAATTAAAAGAAGAAACATAATATTTATATGGAAAGAAAGAAGTCCATCGGACTGTGGTCTAGCAGCAATTTGGGGTGGTTGTTGCCACAGTGACCCAAGTTCAAATTCTGGCAGGCATGCTCCTACCCTGCCTGGTGTATTGTCGTTTGTTGCATATTAATAGTGTTGATTGAAAGTAATGAGTCGGCAAGGTACCCACACCCTCTTTCTTGTATTAAGTTTTCAGAGAAAGAGAATGGTTTATTTCTGGTTTCAGTCCATAGAGCTGTTTCCCATTTCTAAAAAGAGAAGGAAAATCAAACCTTCTACTCTGTTTTCATGAGGACAATTAGAACATGTAACTACCATTTTCAGTTTCACTTGAGAAACTATAAATGAACATACAGAACTAGAAGATGTAGAAAAATCACTTAAAGATTCAATAAATAAAGAAATATCATTACCGTGTGGCATTTTTTTGGCTTTTAGGTCAGAGATAATGGTGATGAGCAGCCTTATGTGTCAGTTCAAGTGTTCATATATATATGAACACTTGAACTGACACATAAGGCTGCTCATCACCATTATCTCTGACCTAAAAGCCAAAAAGTTTTGTAATTAACTGCATTCGTGACTTATAGCATTGAGAACAATGAAACAGCAAATATAATTACAACATTCCAGTACAACACAAGAAGCAGATGCATCTCACAGAATTGGAAGCATATACTGCAAAGAATCAGTCAGACACTATTCATTTTTAGGTTTGTAAAATATTCTCAAGCTAATGAACACATTATTCCAGCCATCCCATTCAACCAGGAAATACATAGCTATTTATAGTACTATTTAAATAAAATACTATTTGAAAAATAAATCGAAACCAAAAATAATTTTATTATTGAGCCATTATAGGCTGAACCATACAGTCTCTGCTGCTATATAGACAAACCTTATGCTTCTTCTGTGTAGAAATTTATAGTTCTAGGCCAATTAATGCAACTTCAGAAATTTCACCGCTTTACTATAGGTTTCCCAGATTCAGTTCCGGTGAATTTTCTGCCTTAGGGCTGATCTGAAATATAATAAAATAGCAGCAAGCAGCGGACAATATTTCACTTCTAATCAACACCAATCCACTAGGCAATTCAAGAGAAAAGATACCAAAACTTATGCCACAAGTTTCAGCCTTTTAGCACAATCTCATCATGCATAAACCAGATCTGATAATCACTTTATGACAGCAATAATTACAGCAGTAATTTCGGTCCTATTGTCTTCAAGATCAATGTTAAACCCTTTACAATTTCAGCTGCGATTTATGTCAAATCAGTAAGACATATTAGTGCTGGAAGTTACCAAACAATGAAGACAATGATAGCTGAAAATCAAATATGCAATAAGACAATTTTAGATTGCTGAAAACTTCATATATATATATATATATATGAAGTTCAAGTACATACTCTCAGCTTAAGAGAGGTTGGTACAACCCTAGCTAGAGAAAACCAAGAAAAACCCTACCTCCACCAAAGATACTCCAACACACTAGAGCCACACTAGCAAGTCTTCCTTGGCTTCATGCAAGGTGTCTCCTCTTCTCCTCCTCCTCAACAAGTACAACTTAGGGCTTTATCCACAAACCCTAACTCCAATGCCTCTTTAGCGATTAAGCCCTAACCCTAGACTCCAAGAATGCTCAAGAAACCCTAGGCACCTCAAGACAAGAGAGATAAAGTACAAAGAAAAATGAACAAGAGAGAGAGAGAGATTAGTGCTCCTCTACATCTCTAAACCCAAGAAATATAAGACATAAGCTCTCCAAGCATGGATGAAAATATTCTCATCTCCAATATCATGTTCCCAAGATCAAACCTTGGCATCTCACAAGAGCAATCTCCCAACAAAAACATCCTCTTTCCTCTTCATAACTACAGTGTTTCCTCGTGAACCCTAGCACCTTACTGCTATAAGACAAGTACAAAGAAAATAGTACAATGATGATGATAAGAATGACTCTCTCCTTCCTCTAATTATATGAGAAGTGAAGGGTCTACAACAAAAGTGGACCTAAACCACTACAAGCAACCTACAAGAAACAAGTAGGTCCATACATGTGAAGCACTCCCTCGACAAGTGACACGTGTCACACTCCAAGGTGATGAAGATCCACAAGCAAGGCTCCAAGACAGGGGGGTACCTCATCCAAGGGATCCAATGCACAGCTCTCCTAGGCCATGTGCTCCTTGGGTCATGTTACCTCTCCAAGAGGTACCGTAGAGTTTTTCATTTTGCTACACCAGTGTAAGCCCAAGGATGCAAGTTAAATCCATGTAAACCATAGTGAATGATTATGTAGTGAACTTCCAAACTTGGTCCGAACATGATCAACCCCCTTATGTCCCCATCTCACCATCTCGCATCCTAGATAGAATTGGAGGTCGTGGAATGAATCTATTGAGACACGTGATTGTATCGTGTTGGTTGTGGAGCCTGATTACCTTCCTAATTCAGAAGTTTGTTTCAGTCATGCTTGGACCCCATTCCCTAATAGGGGGGTGTGGGGGGGCTTGCCCCCCCACAACTATAGCTAGGGGGGTCCAGGGAGGGGCGACAATTTTTGTAGCCCCCCCCTTGCGAGGGACTCGAGAGCAGCGCCCCCGAAGCAAAATTTTGGGAAAAATTGCCTTGTAAATATTGTAATTTCTTAGTCAATCTGGACCGTTCATTATAAGGTCGCAGATCTGACTGTAGAAGTTATTTTAGGGTTTTTTTCCCTAGAAGGCAACCCTCTGTTATGAGGGAATTGTATTGCGGTTGTGTATTATCGTATATATTGTATTATATGAGAGGAGACTATGAGAGAGAAGAAGTTACAACGGGTGTGTTGTAGGTTGTATCCCTTCATTTTGTTGGATAATAAAAAGGAAGGACCTAGAAATTTCTTTGGTGGATGTAGCCCACACTGGGTGACCCACGTATATCTCTGTCTCTATTGTATTGTGTATCTTCTATGTTTTATTTCCACATTCGTTTTATTGTATTGCTCAGCGATCCTGTATTTCTAACAATCGGTATCAGAGCGAAAGGTAACTCGCAAGAAAAGAGGGTTCCTGGTTCGAGTGGGAGCAATGGCAGAAGATGGAAAGTTTAGGGTCGAGAAATTTAACGGCCAAAACTACCAGTTATGGAAGATGCAGATGGAAGATTATTTTATCAGAAGGATCTATTCCTACCATTGGGTGGAATAGCAAAGAAGCCGACAGCCATGAAAAACGAAGAATGGAAGGTTCTTGACAGAAAGGCACTAGGAACGATACGGCTGAGCCTGGCAATGTCGGTGGCTTTCAATATTTCAAAATAAAAGACAACGAAAGAGCTATTGGACGCATTGGCTAAACTGTATGAAAAACCCTCGACGTCCAATAAAGTATTTCTAATGAAGCAATTATTTAATATGAAGATGTCAGAAGGTGGGCCTGTTGCAGATCATTTAAATGAATTTAATACGGTTACTAATCAGCTAAGATCTGTAAAAGTGGACTTTGATGATGAGGTTGGGGCTCTTCTAATCCTGTGCTCATTGCCAGAAAACTGGAATGGCTTGGTCATGGCTGTAAGTAACTCTGTCTCTGGTTCAAACACTCTAAAATTTGATGATGTTGTTGGTGTTATCCTTAGCGAGGAAATGTGACGGAAAAGCACAGGTGAGACATCAGGTAATGCGTTAAACATGGAGAACAAGGGAAGACAAAAGGATAGAGGAAAGGGCTCAAGGAACCACGGGAATTCTAGGAAGGGCAAATCCAAATCCAAACTAGGAAAGATAGAGTGTTGGAATTGTGGGAAGAAAGGACATTTGGAGAAAGATTGTAGAGCTCCAAAGAAACAAAGAGTTGGACAACAAGAGAAAAATCAAGCAAATGTAACAAGTGATGTGTTACAAGATGCTTTGATTCTTTTTGTAGATAATATTTCCAAGACTTGGGTAGTGTTGACCCAAAATCTCACCTTTGAGATTTGGATGGTCAAAGGGCCAGTCTCTCCTTCCAGGTTGGCATTCAGAGGTTCTTCTTGATAGCACAGGACCATCATTCAAAGGTCTTCGAGACAAAGTGATTCTTGTTCTGGTCAGTTAGAGGATGGTTTCTTACAGGTGTTGAGTTCAGAGCTTGTTTCAAGTATTTCTGAGTTATTACAGGATGAGATTTCAGTTCCAGGATTGAGTATGAGAGACTTGCAGCATTATGGGACACTTCTTGCCCATGAGGATCTTATTGACCCCTCACAATAGTTATTTGACAGCATATTCTTACTCCTTATCTGATTCTGCTTCCAGTGAGTATAAACTTGATGTTATTTGGACAACCTATTTTTTGGATGATGAGGTGGCACGGGTGATGACGTGGCAGGATGAGGTGGAAACCCATGTGGGGCCCACACGCCTAAATCTGGGTCCTTTTTCCTCCTAAAACTGGGCCCACTAAGGTACCCAACACTTGCTAAATGAAAACTGAATAAAATAAAGAAGTTTCCCAAAGTCATAAAGCATACTAAAAGCAAGTCAAAAAGTCAAACTGGGTGAGTTGTCTCCTTTCTATTTTAGCTTTAACTTTTAGCCTTTAACTTTTATCTTTTTCCTTTCCCAGCTTTCGACTGTTCCTGCTTTAGCTTTCCACTTTTCCCTTTCCGAGCATTCCAATTTTCCTGCTTTAGCTTTCCACTTTTTCTTTTTCTCCCTTTTCCTTCCATTCTATCACTCATGCGCCCTATTTCTCTCCATGAGGTGCGCCCCTCTTACCTTTTTGGCCACAACTTCTCCATACCTAACTTGTTTTGACCCATTCGACCTCCATTCTCCTCCAGATAACCCCCAGATTGCTTGGGAAAGGTGTGCTCAGCTAGTTTTAGCGAGTTTTCATGCAGTCACATGGCAGATGGAAGATTGACACATGGGCATTGGATATTGGACAGCTTTTGGCCCAGTTTGGAAACATCTAGGCGAATTCTTCATGCAGTTAGCTATATATGCAGCATGCTTCCACAGTTTGCAGTTTGATCACTCTATTGCAGGAGCATTACTACTCTCTCATTCTATTCCATCTCTCATTCTATCTCATTCTAGCTTCAGATTCTCAGATTCTTGGAGATCATTGTAACAGTTCATGGCTTTTCCCTGTGATGGAGCCATTCCTCTTATTTGACATGAATAAAGAGTCTTATGTGTTGATTTTCACCTAGATTCTTGTTGTTGCATTGGATTTCTAACAAATTGCAGGTTTCTTGAAGCTCATCCTTCACTGGGGTTGATTTGGCACCATTGGATTGTTCTTTTCTTGCTGATTTCTTTCTTTTTGCATTCTGTTGGTTCGCTCTGCTTAGGGTTTTCCACTAAAATTTATCTAAAATAAACTTTTATGCAAGTTTTGGGTGAGGTTATCTAACCCTCATTCCAAAACCATTTTGTGCTTGCTGATTTGTGTTTTTGCAGGTCAGTTTTCATCCATCAAGCAGCACGCCCTAGGGTAGCCTCCATGTGGTTGGCACGCACCAGCCCAAAACGAGAGGGGTGTTATCATTCGTGACCTTAGGATCCACCCCTGAATTAAGCCTAGTTTGATTCCCTCAACCTACAATCAACCTAAAGCCTAGGGTGTCAAACTTAGCCTTAACATGTAGTAGATTCAGGGGCTTCATTTCATGCCACACCCCATAGGAAACATTTTCTAGATTATGTTCAAGGTGATTTTGGACAGGTTCATTTGGGTGATGATGCACCATGCAAAATTGTTGGAATGGGTAAGGTACAAATAAGACAAAAGAATGGAAACCATTGGTTATTGAAAGAGGTAAGACATGTACCAGATCTAAGGAAAAATCTAATTTCAACAGGGCAGTTGGCAAGTGAAGGTTGTATATCTATATTTACAGATAAGGCGTGGAAGGTCACCAAAGGATCACTGGTGATAGCAAAAGGAGAGAAGGTAGGTACATTGTATTTATGTACTGGTAATACTGACTCTTCTATCTCTTTAGCTTCTACAGGAGTGGATACAGCACTGTGGCATCATAGGCTTGGACACATGAGTGAGAAGGGGTTGCAGATACTTCACAAAAGAAATTTGTTGCTAGATATTAAACAAATTGATTTGGATTTCAGTGAGCATTGTGTTTATGGAAAATAGAACAGAGTTAGATTTCTCAGAGTCGGAAAAGAAAAGATGAGTGAAAGGTTAGAGCTTGTGCATACAGTATGGGGACCAGCTCAAGTATCATCTCTTGGTGGCTCTCGTTATTATGTTACTTTTATTGATGATGGAACTAGAAAAATTTGGGTTTATTGCATTCGACAAAAATATGATGTTTTTGATACTTTTAAGAAATGGAAAGCTTTGGTTGAGAATGAGACAAGAAAAAAGTTGAAGTGTCTCAGATCAGACAATGGAGGTGAATATTGCACCAAGGAGTTTGATGATTAATGTTCATACCATGGGATTCGTAGAGAGAAAATAGTTCCAGGAACACCACAAGAAAATGGTCTGACAAAAAGGATGAACAAGACAATCATGGAGCGTGCCAGAAGTATGAGATTGCATGCTGGGTTGCCCTTACAGTTTTGAGCAGATGTAGATATTGTTGTTTACTTGATAAACATAGGACCTTCAAGCTCTTTGGATGGTGGAATTCTAGAGGAGGCATGGACAGGTAAAAAGGTAAACTATTCATTTTTTATGACTTTCGGTTGTGAAGCATTTGTCCATATAGATAAAGAAAATAGAACAAAGCTCGAGGAAAAATCCAAGAAGTGTACCTTTATTGGATACGGTGTTAATAATTTTGGTTATCGCTTATGGGGTTATGAAAATCATAAAATCATTAAGAGTAGAGATGCCATATTCAATGAGAAGGTCATGTACAAAGATCAATTGCAGGGAAAGAAACAGGAAAAAGAAAAACCAGAATACACAGTGCTTGATGAAATCACTGAAAAAAAATTCCAAAGGTACCAAAAAATCAAAATGTACAACAACAAGAGCAACAAGTACCTCAAACTCCTGCAAGTGTTGTTAGAAGATCTACCAGGTTAAGTAGACCCCCTGAAAGATACTCCTCTTCGTTGTATTGTTTATTGTTGATTGATTATGGTGAACCAGAATGTTATGAAGAGGCAATGCAGGTAGACACTAAAAAGAAGTGGGAGCAAGGAATGAAAGAGGAAATGGATTCCTTGGTAAATAACCAGACTTGGGACTTGGTTCAGTTGCCTGCAGAAAAACGAGCATTGCAGAATAAATGGGTTTACAAGTTGAAGGCAGAAGATGGAGACAAAAAGCGGTACAAGGCTAGACTTGTTGTAAAGGGGTTTGCACAAAAGAAAGGTATAGATTTTGATGAAATATTTTTTCTTGTTGTTAAGATGACTTCAATTAGGACTATTTTAAGTCTTGTGGCAGTAGAAGATTTGCATCTTGAACAGTTAGATGTAAAAACAGCTTTTCTCCATGGAGATTTGGAGGAAAAGATTTATATGCAGCAGCCACAGGGGTATGAGGTCAAAGGAAAGGAAAATTCGGTATGCAGGTTGAAGAAGAACTTGTATGGCCTAAAGCAAGCTCCAAGGCAGTGGTATTTGAAGCTTGACAGGTTTATGACAGAACAAGGTTATAGTAGATGTCATTCCGATCAATGTGTTTATTTTCAAAGGCTAGAAAATGGAAGCTATATTATCTTGCTACTGTATGTAGATGACATGCTTGTTGCAGGGTCTAATATGTAGGATATAAATGTGCTCAAGAAGAAACTAGCTAATTCATTTGCGATGAAGGATTTGGGTGTTGTAAAGAAAATCATTTGTATGAGAATAACAAGAGACAAGAAAAATCGCAAATTGACATTGTCTCAGGGTGAGTACATAGAGAAGGTGTTGGAGAGGTTTAGAATGCAGAATGAAAAACCAGTTCATACACCTTTGGCCAACCATTTCAAATTAACTAAGGAAATGTGTCCCAAGACACAGGAGGAGATAGAATACATGTCCAGGGTCCCTTATTCATCAGCAGTTGGCAACTTGATGTATGCAATGGTTTGCACAAGACCAGATATTGCACATGCAATGTCAGTTGTGAGCATGTATATGAACAATCCAGGTAAAGAATATTGGGAGGCAGTAAAGTGGATTCTCAGGTATTTTGAGAGGTACTTCTATTCATGCATTATGTTTTCGAGGTTCAGACATTGTTCTACATGGATATGTTGATTCAGATATGGCAGATGAAAAAGATAGCAGAAGGAGCACCACAGGGTATGCTTTTACTGTAGGTGTAACAGCAATAAGTTGGATTTCAAAACTACACAAGATTGTTGCACTTTCAACAACAGAAACAAAGTATGTTATTGCTACAGAGGCTAGTAAAGAAAAGATTTGGTTACATAGGTTTATGGAGGAATTGGGAAAGAAGCAAGAGAATAGCAGGTTGTACTATGACAGTGAGAGTGTCATTCATCTTGCAAAGAACTCAACCTTCCATTCAAAGACTAAGCATATACAGCTCAAGTACCATTTCATATGATCTGTGATGGAAGATGAACATTTGAAGTTGGAAAAGATACATACTACCCAGAATCCTGCAGACATGTTAACAAAGGGAGTAACCAGGGAGAAACTGAGTTCTTGTTCAGTTTCAGTTGGTCTTCAAGCATAAAAGTGAAGATGAGAAATTTGCCAGGTACAAGGTGGAGTATAGTCCAAGCAGGTACAGTAGCAGTGGAGTTATTGTGATCAATCTCCAAGTGGGAGATTGTTGGTTATGGAGCCTGATTATCTTCTTGATTCAGAGGTTTGTTTCAGTCGTGCTTGGACCCCATCCCTAACGTGGGGGTGGGGGGGGGAGGGTTCCCCCCCACAACTGTCGCCAGAGGGGTCCAAGGGGGGAGGGGCAACAACAATTTTTGTAGCCCCCCCTTGGTAGGGGATTCGGGGGCAACGTCCCTGAAGCGAAATTTTGGGAAAAATTGTCTTGTAAAATATTGTAATTTCATAGTCAATCTGGACTGTTCATTATAAGGTCGCAGATCTGACGATAGAAGTTATTTTAGGGTTTTTTTCCCTAGAAGGCAACCCTCTCTTATGAGGGAATTGTATTGTGGCTATGTCTTATCATGAATATTGTATTCTGAGAGAGGAGAATTTGAGAGAAACAAAAGGAAGTTACAGCGGGTGTGTTGTAGGTTGTATCCCTTCATTTTGCTAGATAATAAGGAGGGACCTGGCAATTTCTCTAGTGGATGTAACCCACACTAGGTGAACCACATATATCTGTGTCTCTAATATATTGTGTATCTTTTGTGTTTTATTTCAACATTTCTTTTATTTTATTGATCTGCAATCCTATTTTTCTAATGTGTCGAGCCACAGGTCTTATGTAGGGGTGATTGCAGTTTGTGGGGCCTAGTCCAGTCCATGTCACGCACACCTATGTCTTCCCACATGGTTATTTTTCTATTGAGTCTGTAGGCATACTTTGGCCATTGTGCACTATCATTTTTGTTCTCAACATGGAAGTCTCACAAAGTTTTCATCATTGCACGTCGTTTGAGGCAATGGTCCTCGAGGCAAAAATACATGGGTTCAAAATGCCCAGAAAAAATTCACAAGCAAAACCCATATGGAAAAATTTTGATTGATAAAATACTAAAGGAGTTTTCACCATTGCACCTATTTTCATGCAGTGCACCCTGAAGGCAAAAATACAACATGGGTTCAAAATTAGCAAAAAAAAGTCACGAGCAAGACCCATGTCACAGAATTTTGATTGTTGGAATATTGAGGGAGATATTGCCTCCCAAGAGAAAATCGTCTCACTTCTAGAAAATCGTTGAGCACATTTTACAAGGTCAAATGGTCAAGGAGTTGAACGTTTGGGGTCTTTGGGCAGTGGAATAATTTTGGCAAGTCAAAGATTCCTTCTCCACATGCAAAATAATTAATTTTATTCAAAGATGTTTTATTTTGCAAGCAAAGTGGTTAATTTAACCATTGAATGACCAAATCATCCTCTTTTAGGACAAATTGCAACTACTCATTAATTGATTTGACAAGTCAAACTAGCCGTTGGAAGGAAGAATAGTCAGTGTGGACAAAATATAGTCATTATGTTCATTTCTCAAGGGGAAATTGTCCTTAAGTTTATTTCCTCCACCAAATCAATTGGTCAAGCATTCTAAAAATGGATTTGTCCCATTTTGACCATTGATTGATGTAATAAGAAAATATATCAAATGGTTTAACCTCCAACCAATTGTGGATGTGCAAAACAAGAAAATTATTTTTAAATGAGGAAGTGAGAAACTAGCCATTACAAATTTTACTATATAAAGCTAGCTACTCTCATTTTTTTTTGTTGAAACTTTGTGAGATCATAATGCCATTTTACAGAACTCAATTCTCTTGTGTCATTGTGGATTATATACTGTAATGTTTGTTTTTCTTGGTCTTGAATATTTGTAATTGTGCTTTAACATGGATTATTTAGGAGACTTGCGGAGGATAACCAACCAATCCATTGAGAGGCTACATAGTCACGTGGAAGAGAGGAAGATAGGCCTTCGTCTCCTTACTCTCTTTGTGGGATCCAAGGGTAATACACCCAAGTTGTTGGACCAACTCCTTTGGGAGTAGCTTCAACCAAGTGGTCTATTATCTCTTCAACCCAAATTGATTGTTTGTTTTGGAGACCATCCTGTAGAGGAGCTCTCCTAGCAAGATCCAAGGAAGAACCCATCTATTGATAAATTTCTAGCATTGCGGGCAATAGTGCTTCCACTCCAAACCTAATTGTCTAGAAATCTATCCGGCCAATCTTAAGCTCACGGGGTCATAATTGTACAAACCAGAGACATCATAAGGTAAGAATTAAAGGTAAGAAATCTCTCAATTTCTTCAACCATTTTAATTAAAAATATTTTCAAATCATTTTTTATTACAAAAATACAAAAAAATCATACCCTAGCTTTGTATTTCAATTCTATCTTCATTAAGCTAGTAGATCTTGGGGTTTTTGCCTTGTGGGATTTTCCCTACCCCGAGATAAAAATTCCCTTGAATTTTATGCTTCGTTAAACATCTATTTCAAGGGTTTTGTTCGAGAAAAGTGTGCAGATTTGTACTATAACAGCAAACAAAATAATCAGATCTACACTTGACAGACACATTGAAAGGGTACATTTTGTAAGTTTTACATTCCTAAACCCTTTTATTTCAATTCAAGATCTGATTTGCATGTCATATCCTTATTTCTGGTCATTGTAGAGCATAACTACAACCCAACAAGTGATTTTGTTGGCTGTAGCAAATTTTGGGTTTTGACCCTAGGGGGATTTGAACCCCAAATGTGTAAAAGTAATTATCAGCTTGCTGGAAATTAAATTTACAGTATATCTTAAGGCTCTTGGGCTTAGTAAACACCTATATCTTGCTTCCCTACCCTTCTTACCCACAAATCTAGTGATCTAGTGCATTTTTGCACTTGGCCCCAAAAGGCCATTTTCCTTCTTGTTTTATGTGTTTCACTGTGTTTTGCAGGTCTGATTTAACAGAACAGCAAGAAGATTACTCATTTTCAGCCACTTTGGTCAAGGTACTAACATAGCTAATCATTCGAAAAAGTGGTAGGAACATTTCCCCCCTCTCTTGTACCTCATTTCATCATTATTTCTGAAGAGTAAGGGTAAGTTAGTTTGTAGTTCATTCACTTTGTTTTCTGCAGTATCTTTTATTTCAGCAAGCATTAAGATAATTAACTCCTACCCCTTCACCATAGCCCGCTAGTTAAGGCACTGATCTACTAATCGGTTGGGTAAGGTGATTGTGTTGTGTTATAGGGAAGCCTCCCAAAGCCTTTCGTGAGTGGAAGTTGGGCTTGAACAGGGAGAGGATAGGTGTTGTGGTGACATTGGGCACCTATCCCTTGTGTTGCTCACATGTCTAAGACCTTGTAGGACTGCTAGTTTGGGCAGTAACAGGTCCACTCCACCTGCATGATCAATTTCACAGCCCACACATTCCCATGTCAACTCCAAGCCTCCATGCAAGCATCTAAGCAACTCAATGTTCTCTATGGCTCAACACCCTCCTCTAGAATGCCCAACGCTCCTCCAATGCAGGGCATTCTCCAAGCAAGCAACCTTCTCCATGTGGCCAAGATGTACATTGTCACCAAGCTAAATGAAGATCTCCAATGCTCCAAGGAAGAATATCAATCAAGCATCCATATGAAGTCTAGCAACTGAGTAAGCCACCCCTAATGTGCAAGTCCATAACGGAACAATCAATAGCTAACCATACACCATGCACCCCACATCTCATGAAGCACCCTCAAACTTGGTGTAAACACTTTCAAAGTAACCCCGAAAGCTATCACTCCCTCTTTACGAGGAAAGTGTGTTCCCCAACACCAATCAACCAAACCTATGCAACTCAACCAAAACCTGCCATCTACTTAATGTAATATTTTCTCCTATTGAGGTTAGGGCCAAAAACCCTATGTTGAACCTTGAAAGCTAGCCAAGATTCCTTTTCACCAACCAACACATGCATAGCGAGTGTCCCTTCTTTATCTTCTTGAGATTCCACTATGTTAAAATCGCCACAAATACGCCACAGGATGTCAGGGAGGTCATCGGCCATCCAACACCAAAAGTTTTCACGCTTTCCTACATCATTGAAAGCATATATATTAGCTAGTCCAAGAAGCCGACCATCCAAGTTAGGAAGAATCCACACAAGTCTTTGTGTGGGATCCTTACCCCATCCCACAACATAGCTAGCCACCTAAGAGGAGACATGTATTGCAACCCCCCATTTACATTATGTGTGCTCTAAATAAAATACATTTGCTCCCCCGCCAAATCACTGACGAGGAAATACGAAGCATGTAACCCACAATTTTGACTTCTTGCAAACAAATGATATCCATCCCACTAAACAAAATCAACAATTTGTGGACAATGCGCTCTTTATCAAGGTAATTGAGCCCCCAAACATTCTAGGATGTCACTTTAAACAATAACCAACCCTATTATCCACGAGAACCAAAGAGCACCAAAGGTATTGTGCATAGAACTTCTACTAGAAAAATAATCACCCAAGGTGGTTTTCTTTGGCTGCTTGGCATAATTATCAATGTCATGAGCATCTTCACTTGTAACGACGTTAGAGAGCAAGCTCACCGACCACCCCCTCTAAAGTGTTGGGTTCCAAAAGGTGCCTTGGAGGCCACTAGGGCCAACTACCAACTAGGGTCTATCACAAATGAAGCCTTAGTAACCAACAACTAAGAAAATGGAGCCTTTGCAAGTTGGCTCTTGGTCGTATTGATGCCTTTGCCCTTTCACATGACTTCAATCCGTGAGACTTCACCCATTTTTGGTACTTTTCAAAACTTGGGTGGTGGGGAAAGCTAAGCTTAGGGAGAGGGGATCAGTTTAGTTCCAAATTAGGTCGTAAGCCGACAATCCAAAATTCAATGATTTGGGCTTTGGAAACAAAAGCAAGTACTGGGAAAGTTAATAAAGAAAATTAGTTGGCGATGCATATGGCTACCAAGACAAATGCACACAAACTCCTTGAGGTCCTTGGATAGGTTAATCCACATAGAGACACGACATTGAGGCCAAGGGATAACAACACCCCAAAGGAACGACTATCCATTGGATGGCTAACCAAAACTGCATGGGCAATCCAAGGAAGTCTACCAATACCAAGCAGACTAGTTATGCTTCTTTGTTAGCCAAAATGTAACATCCCCAACCCCGAGTAGGGCAATGCCACACCAAATTTTTGAAACTTTGATACTAATAAATTTAATAATAATGCTTTGCACATGAACAATGTTAGGCAAGCAAACAATAATGATTCATAAACATAGTTATGATAGAGATTCCATAACAGCAAATAGATAATTATACACACAAGAATTAACACAACATATAAGAGACACTTATCTTATGATTAAACACCAACTGCATGCAGACCTTCCATGTTCCTCCCATCCATAGACCGCACTGCTCATAACTCTCAGCAGTGGGTCACCCCCGAGCTGGGGTTGAAACTCCACCTACGCAAGAGAATCCTAACCTAGGCTAAAGTCTCCAAGACAGCATAAAAACTCATACTCAAGTGCCAACCCAAGCTAACAGCATGCAGTCCCTCATTCCCCACATGCATGTCCCACCCCAAGAAGTGTGCCCCTTCTCTGCTCAACAGCCCTTCAGCTGCCTCACTTCCCTTATGGGGCTTTTTCAATAGGCCGAACAAGAAGTCTCAGAGCCCTGTAGCTGCAGCTTGGCACATTGGGAATCAATTCCCAACATTTCTCTCCCCTGGAGAGAATGCTCACGAACCTAACAACCCGCTTCTTCTATCACTCACGAGCCTAACAACCCGTGTCTTCAATCACTAACGGGCCTAACAACCCGCCTCTTCAACAGCACATGGGACTGACAACCCGCTTCTTCACTCCCATTTTTCCCAAAAAATGCTACCAAGGCTTGCCCAATACATGTACCACTGCATAGTGTCGCTGCCAAGTACAATTGGATGGAATCATGAAGGAATAATGATCGAATGATGGGGAAATGTACTAAATCCCCCAAATATATTTGCATGTTCCCTTTATGACACATTGCACTCAAGGAATTCCCTTGTCCCTACTTTGGAAGCTTAGGATATATAAAGTTATATCCATACTTTAAACTTTAGGAATATTAATACAATATTCCTTTGGGCTTAAGCCCCCCTTAGCTTAGCCCTTTTCCTAGACTCTTAGCCCCCTTTCCCTTTCTAGTGGAATTTAGCCCCCCATCGCTTTTTGTTTGGTTGATCTGCAGTAGTGATGTATTTTATTAATAATGTGAGTATGATTACCAATTACAATATAGGCACGGCCTTTTAGCAATCGAGGCTCCACGACCTAATAATCACATAGGTACTCTGGCCTCAAAACATATTTACAAAGGCACTCTGGCCCAAAGTATCCTTGCTCACCAGCCTATATGTACATTACAACTGGGGCTCAACCTGGGGTACTACACAAAAAGTCAAAGGACCAATGGTTTAAAATCATCATGGTAATCTTGCATACCCATGGGCCACACCCTAAGATCTCTTGGACATGAACAAGGTTATTAAATTAAAAATGGAAAAAACAATTGGTCATGTTCTACATGTGAGTACCTTGCTAGTGAACGGACCCTCAAACCCCCTGGATCAGTTTTTTATCATCGCCACAAGGAGCACTCTTCCTACAAAGTAACCCAAGATGGGACCTAAATAAAAACAATTCACAAAAAACATTATATTCAATATCGAAATTCTTCATGGTATATTTTCAAGACAAACTTCCAAGGAGACTCGAGTGCCATCCTCAACCACAAGTGTAGATATGTTGTTGTGCAAAATGAGGGATAATTTGGGTGATACCATTAACCCTAGCCTTATCAAAAAAGATCGTTGGCCTAACCGGCTAGCCAAGCCACAGTGAATGCTTGAAAGGACAACACAATCGTTCACACACCCAATGATCGCAATCTTCAAGCCATCAATGGGTTAGGGTTCCCTACTTTTTTCCTCCTATGTACTTATCTCTTTATAGATGTCCTCGTAATATATATTTTTATATATTATAATGCATATATAATCCAAAAAACATGCAAATTGCCAGATTAGTTGCAAAAAATATGAAAACATACATATTTGTGCTACTTGTCAATGAATATTACATTATTATGAAGCTAAAAATGTCATCCATAGTAGAAGAATCATTAGAGCATCAACCATTTAGTACACAGATAACATCAACCATATAGCAATTACAAACTTACAAAGCTTTGAACCAAATAGTAGGAAGTAGACTATGAATTTATGGAATGAATAGACCATCATGACCAAAGATTTATGTTAGGCAATGTGCCTAATTTTCAAAATAGATATTAAAATTGAAGTTTGAACACTAAAACACTCCACTAAGTTGACGTCTATGACAATTAAAAAAGAGACAATTATTTTGTTATCTATGTGTCCTTCCTCTAGCCTTTCTTGCCCTTTCTTATCCACCCATTGATGAGGATGAATCAATTGCTTCAGGTATGCATAATGGTCTTTCTGATGAGCATGATGAACATGTAGAAGACCAAAAAGTTGTTGAAAATACATTTATTGCAAATGGCATTGATGAGTCTACTAAGAGTCTAAGTGTTGATTCTAAAATTTTGGTTGGTTCATCAAATGCAATGAGTGCTACAACTACTTCTAGTGAATAGATTTTGTATGGTGGTACATCTTTTCATATGATTGGGGATAAATCATTGTTTGGGTCCTACACTGAGGGGGGAATTCAAAACAAGAAATTCCTATTTGGAATGGTATGAATCTTCATACTCATGGCATAGGTACAACTAATGCTAATAATGGGGTCCTTGATAATGTCTTGCATGTGGATAATATGAGAAGCAACCTACTTTCTATTTACAAGCGTGTACAAACTAGATATAAACTTGATTTTTGGCCTAATCACTTTGTCATCAAAGATATTGGGAATAACTATAAATAACTATAAGTTGATCATAATGCAAGTTTATACAAGTTCCTTGGTTTCTCTCAATCCATGATTTCTCCATACTATTCTTTTGTGGCTAAAATTGAGGATAACAATAGGTTCTAGCATGCAAGATTAGGACACGTGAACTATGGAAAATTGCATCTCATGTCCAGGTTAAATATGGTAAGATGCTTGCCTAATATTTCATCCATTGAAGGTGTGTGTGAAGCATGTGTGCTAGGAAAGTACCACACAAAGAAATTTGATAAAGGGAAAGAATCGAGAAAAGAGCACCTATCAAATCTAGTCCATAGGGACATCTGTGGACCAATGAATAATCCTACAATGGAAGATCCAACTACTTCCTAACCTTCACTAACGATCGCACAAGAAAGGCATGGGTCTATTTCCTGAAACAAAAAAAGTGAAGTCGTTGAGATGTTTAAAGAGTTTAAAGCTTTGGTTCAAAATGAAAATTGAAAGAGGATAAAATATTTGAGTGATAATGGAGGTGAATATACTAAGAAGGAATTTGAAAATTATTGTGCTAAATATGGGATAAGGCTTCAAAGAACTATACCATACACACCATACCAAATTGGGGTAGCTCAAAGAATGAAGAAAATGTTCTTGGAAATGGCTAGGCGCATGTGCATCAAAAGGGTTTGGGGTGAATCAATTTCATGTTGATCCAAACAAATCATCCACAATAAATGAAATGACAGTCGTAAGCTTAGATTTTATTCTAAAAGGCAAAACCCAAGCTCAAGAATCAAACCCACAAGACCTCTGACAAGATTCACAAAGTCCATCAAATTTCAACTGGGATCGTGGTTGTGGCCAGCTCATGGAAACCATGATTGAGAACCAATACGACAAACATCTTTACAAAGGGTATGTGTCAAAAGCCTATTGCTATCAAAATAAGAGGTGCATCCCATGTGGAATGTAGAGTCCAAATGAGCTAAAGCATGTGTGGAAAGCTGGAGACACAACAATGGTGGAGTTGATTACGTGGTGGTTTAAGCATGGAGTGGTACAAAGGGGGCATCAGACAAGCCTCACACTCGTCATTATATCATCCCAAAATTAATAGAGAGCACATCTCTCCAACAAGGTTGGGGTTGTCAAACCCTGGAGTACACACATCGTCCAATCAAGCCCAAATCAACAATATGCACACTTCCTAGTGAGTGTTGGGGTTGTCAGACCCCAAAATGCACATACCATCCAATCCAACCTAAATCAACTTGGCTTGGCTAGATCGCTTGCACAATTCTACGGGATTGTTAGATCGCTTGGCTTCGAAAAACAACAGCAATGATACATCACTCCCTTCTTGCACTTGACCAATTTCTTTAGCTAGCATGTATTCACATTTTGTCTTCTTTCAATTAGTTCATATTTTTAATTCAATCTTTAGAACACAAGTGTTGACCATCAAATCTCCTTTTCAACATGTTCTTACAATAACCCCATTCTATAAGCATCCCTTTGCACCTTCGATGAAATTGCTAATTATTTATTTGGAGACATGATTATTCATGCAGAAGAGAACTATAGAAATATTTATAGTATCCCTCTCATTGTACTAAGCATTCAAGCACAATGAATTGATATATTTCTTCTTGCTTCCGAGTCGTCCCGTCAAATCAAGGCAACAAGAGGAAAGTAGAGACCCGAGGACCTTCAAACAACCCTCTAAACTGTGAATTAGTGAGGCCTCGACTTTGAGACCAACCACACCCCCAACAAGGGGCGACTGATCTCCACACAAATCTCTTTTGGAGTCGCCATCCTAGACATGTGTTACACACCACTAGACTAGAGGACATACCAACAAACAAGGTGGGGCACCTACCATTTAGCACAGCCAAGTTTCAATCCGAACTTCCTTCTCCACAACCTTGGATGTCGGGAGCAAGGCTCAATTGCTCCTACACTCCCCCAAGATCATACAGCCAAGCCCCCACATTATCAACCACACCTCAACGAACATCATTTGTGAATGCCTCTACAAATTTAGTCATTAGTGACTCTAATGTGAAGACTATCTATCAATCCCCATACTCATCCTCGACGACTAGTTACGACATTACTTGACATCATCATCACTCTTGATCAATATTAACTACCTTCTTCTTTTAACACTCTAGCCTATCCACATCTTTTTATGCACCACTACTTTACTTGACTTCTCATGTATCTGCATTAGTTTTATTAGCTTTAATAGCTACGTCCTTTTGTTAGTTATGAACATAAACCTTCTAATTTTGTCATCTTACAAGGAGTTGTTTTGCACTCCCATAGTTTAAATTTTTGGATGTACTTTTTAGTCCCATTGACCTACTTTTGTGGTTATTTTTTGAAAATTAATAAAATTATCTTATCTTATCCAACAATAGTTTTTGATAGGTGTGCCAAGCCATCCTTTTTGTGTGTGGGGGTATGTATATTCTATTGGTGCATTTTCATGTACGTTTATAAAAATTGCTTCTAGAAACATGCCCCTAGGCCAAGGGCTACAACACATAACATAGGTTTCCATTGGCTTAGGTGCAACGTCTAAGGTGTATCTATTTTGCCAAAATATTATTTACCAAAACATTCAATTAGTTGTGCATCTTGAAATTTGATCGTTAAAGATTTTGGAATGTTTTAAAGATCAAGACTTGATTTTAGAGCACACATCATTCTTCAATGCATGTCCCTTGATCAGATTATCTACAACATCGTTATAGGACTCATCAAAACTCAATGCATTTCAAGGAGTCCACTCAGTGTGTCGGTGTATATGTCCTAGATCAAGTTATCTACAACAATGTTATATTGCTCGTTAAATCTCAAAGGGTTTCAATGAGTCCACTCAGTTTGTCAGTTTAGCAACCTCAGTCAAGATTTTTTGGTCAACTCATTGAGTCTGTTAAAAGCTTTATAAATTTGACCACACTTAGCATGTTGACTTTAGTCAAACTCAAAATTTGTCATTAAAACTCAACAAGTGGAGATTTAAATTGAGTTTCTCTTGGCTCACTCTATGAGAATTGGCTACATAACCATGCTACAAAATAGGGTTGCCTATAGCTGCAAAAGCACTCAAGATCTAGAGTCTAGAAGAAAGAATCTAGAACGGAGAGGAAAAACTAGATTACTACAATAGGTATTGCTTTGTCTCATTCATTAAACAAAACTCAATCAATGCAATACATATACAAGGGCATGCTTTATGGAGTCAATAAACATCAATGCATGTGCCACGAATCTCTCCATAAAGCAAGGAGAGAAAGCTAAGTAAGCTTAACTTGCTTTGTGTGCATAAAAGCGCTTAAGTAAACAGCTAGTATGCACCATATGCACTAACACCCCTCCATAAGTGCAACTTAGGTGGATATGTGGAGACAGAGAGATGGGTCCCAATCAGCCTCCTTTTTCCCTATGCGCCCTTCTTATAGAATTCATAAAGAAACCAAGAAATGGATGGATGAGATCATCCCATCCCATCTCTAATCAAAGGTTCAAATCATCCAAAAGGAATCTAAACTCAAAACCCTATTAAATATCCTCCATAGGGACATGAGACTCCCTCTCACTCACCTCGAACCCCTGTGGCTGCTCAATGTACACCTCCTCCTCTATAAAGCCATTGAGAAATGTGGTCTTTACATCCATCTAATGTATCCTCCAACTCATCTCAGCCGCTATGGCAATAATACTCCTGATCGAGGTGTATCTTGCAACTAGTGCGAATGTCTCATCATAATTGACTCCCTCTATCTGAGAGAATCCTCGCGCCACAAATCGGGCCTTGTGTTTCTCTATGCTGCCATCTGCAGCATACTTGGTTTTGTACAACCACCTAGAAGTCACAACTGACTTCCCCACTGACCTCGGAACCACCTCCCAAACATCATTACACATAATGGAGTCATACTCCTCCAGCATAGCCTCTTGCCAAACCTGTTGGTCAACTGCTTGCACAAATGTCTGTGGCTCTGTACCTGAGATACTCGTCACCATCGCCAAATAAGACCCAAGCCTCTCTGGTACTTTGCTCTCTCTGAACTGTCTCTTGGGCTCTCCTACGTTCTCCTTAGCTTCCTTCAGGGCCTCCTGAAACCATTTTGCTTTCCTCTTCCCTGATATAGTCAAAGGAGAAGTAAGATCTCCCTGTCCAATAGTATCTGCCTCGGGTCTAGACTGAACACTCTGAGATACTAAAGCCTATGCACCCTCTGTCTGAACTCCATGTGACTGTGAACCTGAAGCTGTGCAAGGTGACCCTATCACCCCTAAAACTGGTGTACTAGAAACTTGAGGTTATGCTCCCTCTGAGACATCAATCTGTACCTCTGCATCATCCTCAACACTGACTCTCGACTCGAGAGATCTCTGAAAAGCCATGCCCTCCTCAAATCTAACATCTATGCTCACCACCACTCTGGAGTGATAGAATGTAAATTCGGTAGGATTTGGAGACCTCCGAGTATCCAACTAGAATCCCCTGCTGGGTTGTGGGGTCTAGCATTGTCCTCTCCTCTGAGGGCACATGAGAATAAGTCAAGCAACCAAAAATCTTGATGTGCTCGACATCGGGCCTCCTACCAGTGAAGGCCTCCTCGGGAGTTATCTTCCCCAAAATCCTATGGGGACTCCTGTCCTGCAGGTAAACTACAACAACACTCGCCTTTGCCCATAGGTATAGAGGCAAACTCTGATCATACAGCATAGATCTCACTGCACATGTAATCGCCATGTTCTTCCTCTCGGCAACCCCGTTCTTCTGGGGGTTGTAAGGCATGGTCATCTGTCTTTTGATCCTTGCACAGGCACAAAAGTCCACAAACTCACTGGAGTTATACTCAGCTTTGTTATCTAACTGCAAGACCCTGATCCTCTTTCCTATCTAGTTCTCCAAAAGAGCTTTGAACTTTTGGAACCTCTTGAAAACCTGACTCTTGGTCTTCAGGAAATAGATCCAAGTCTTCCTGGAGTGGTCATCAATGAATGTGAGATAGTGCTCACAACCACTCAAGAAAGCTTGAGACATAGGCCCACACACATCTGTGTGTACTAAATCTAGTACCCCAGTTGACCTGATGTCACTGCCGGGAAAAGACGCCTTGGTAAACTTACCAAGCGCACACCCTCTGCACACATCCTGATGCTCTGAACGAAACTGTGGCACACCTGTCACAACCTCTATCAGTCCTCCAAGAGCCCCATGATGAAGGTGAGCCATCCTCCGATGCCATAGCTCACATAACTCACTATTGTTGTCGCTACTCACTGCCAAATCATGAAGTGGTTGAAAAAGCAATTGGAACAGTTTCCCATCCCTCACTCCAATCACCTGCCCTAAGGTGAGAGAGGACCCCTTCAGGTGTATGAGGACCTATGTCCCTCAAAAGGACACCTCAAGACCTCTATCCTAGATGATGGAAACTGATATCAGATTCTTCTTCAACCTAGGGACGTAGAGAACATCCCTGAACGAAATAGGTGGCATGCCCTCTTTTTGAAAGGTAACCATGCCAATCCCAGCAACTCTTACTAAGGTGTCATCACCAAGAGCAATCTACATCTTGACCTCTATATCTCTGAGATCAATAAAATGCTCCCTCACACCAGTCATGTGCTTCGAAGCCCCGTTGTCGATGTAACAGATGTTGGGTGTTGTCTCAACTGAAGTGCAGCAAATCAAGAAGGCACACTCCCTCTTAAACTATGTCTGAAACTCTGCCTCATCTGTTATAGCTGACGTACCACCCTGCTTCTTCTTCCTGTTAGGATACTGTCTAGCATAGTACCCCATCCTCTTACAAGCAAAACACTTCACTTTGCTCATAACTCTCTTCTTCCCAATACTGCTCTCTCCTTGTGGCTTGGCCCCAAACTTGGGGGTTGGTCGAGCACCCTTGCCAACCTTCTTCTTGCCCTTTGTCCAAAGAGCAAGATCCTCATCAACCTGAGGTGTCCGCTGCTGTCCAAAAGTCTCTAAAGTGAGTCTCGTCTCCTCCTGTACGAAATCATCCCAAAGTCTCTCCCAAGTAGGCATAAGCTCCCGGGCAACAATGCCTCGAACAAATGGGCCCCGTGATTTGGTAAAGTTGTTTAAAGTTGTCCTCACCATAAAGTCTGGTACCATTATCTCTCCGACAATTGCAATCTCATCTCTGATCTAAGTGAATCTGCCAAGTTAAGAAGTAACCGACTCGGTCTTGAGCATCTGAATGTTCCTGAATCTCTCAAACATGACCATCTTACGGTTCTGGTTAGAGATCTAGTAAAGATTGCACAAGGATGCCCATATCTCAAATGCAAAGTCGTTACCAATCAAGTGGGGTATGATGTGATCCCTCACTGAATCACATATAGTTCTCTTTGCCTTGTTGTTCCTCTCCCTGAACTCTGCCACCAAGATGGGAGCAGTGGCTGGAGGAGCAACAAAAGGAGCCTGAACTATATCCCATAGTTCTAGGTCCTCTAGGACAAAGATAAACCTGGTCTTCCAAGGGGACCAGTTGCTAGCTCTGGCTAGCCTAAGCCTCCTAGAGCCCTCCATGGAAGGAGGCACCCTTGAAACCCTCTCTCAATGCTTCCATCCTTATCTCCAAAGCTCTACTCTTCCTCTCCAAGTGAACAATAGAGTGAATCAACCTCCTTTTTCCCTATGCGCCCTTCTTATAGAATTCATAAGGAAACCTAGAAATGGATGGATGAGATCATCCCATCCCATCTCTAATCAAAGGTTGAGATCATCCAAAAGGAATCTCAACTCAAAACCCACTTTGGGCTTAGTTTCCTTAGTTCTCTTTATGTCCCTCAATTCACCCACAAAGAGACCCACAAACAAAAGGGGACCACTTCCCTCGATACACCAGAACTCAACATGCACCTATATACAAAAAAAATCCCTCAAGAAGTGAGGAAGGGGAAAACCCAACGGGAGTCCCCCCCCTGAGAGGATGGAAAAGAGAAGACTACATAGCCTTTCTCTAGAGGCGAAGCCTCTCCCACCCCCAGTAAAGCTCATAGATGAAGAAACTTGCTCTCTGTAAAAGGTTTGGTGAACATGTCAACTATCTACTCCGTAGTCGAACAATATCGAAGATCAATGACCTATCCATGGATGAGCTCCTTAATGAAGTGCATATGAATCTCAATCTGCTTGGTCCATTGTCAGTCAACCGCATCTCGTGAGATCTAAATGGTCCTCTAATGATCACAGAAAATGGCAAACGGTCGATGGTACTAGATACCAAACTCGATGAGAATGTGTTGAAACAAGATGGCCTCAATGGCAACATTGTCAGCTCCACAATACTCAACCTCTTTGGTAGATAAAGCAATAGGAAATTACTTCTTACTCAACCAAGAAATTGAACAGGAACCAAGAGAGAAGAGGTAACTTGAAGTAGATTTGGGATCTATAGCATCGCCTACTGAATCAGAATCCGTATACCCCACTAAATCAAGGTTGTAACGTACCCAATCACCCACAGGCTAGCCATGCTACTTCAAAACTTACTTCTGAACTAATTTTGAATTCTGATAATTTTTTAATTAATAAAGAGACATGAAAGATTCACATGCAGAGATCAAGATTCATACTACATCATAAAAGAAATGGAAGATAATTCCACACAACAATAACCAACAAGCATGCATATTATAAACATGAATCTCAAAGATAATAATTAATACACAACGGAAATAAATATACAGGTAAATGAAACCATGACAGAGAGCACTTATCTTTAATGAAATGAATCACCAACTGGTTGCAGACCAAGGATCTTCCACCCGACCATAGACATTGTTGTTCCAAGTCTCAACAACAATGTCACCCTTGTGCCAGGGCTATGAATCCACAAGGACAATTCCAGGGTGTCACTAAGCTTCCCAAACCAGTTAGCACTCAAGCTCTCACGGGTTCTCAACACACAGCAATCCAAAGTACACCAGCTCTCTTCTCTCCAACCTGCACAAACCAAGAGAATGGACCCCTTCTCTTCCATGCAGTCCCTCGGGCTGACCACCTCCTTCCAGGGCTCCAATGCATCTAGTCAAGGATCTCCTTGTTGGGACTCTCGGGATTTGCAATTGTGAGCAAAATTAACACATGCCAATGCATCTCAAACATGCATGCATTAATTCATGGCAGAAATACACCAGCAATCACTACAACCAATCAATAATGGCTCCTCTCCAACAATTCATTTTTCTTTCCCAAGCCAAGATCAAAATGAATGAGGAATGATGAATCGGTGAAAGAGTGAGTGGAGAGAGAGATTAGAATGAAAGGTGTGAACAATGAACAATGAGTGAACCCCCAAACAACCCAGAGATGGGTTTATATATTTACTTGGAAATCAAGAACCACATGGCCTTCCCCAAGAAGCTCATGTAACCACTTCTCTCAATTAAAACAATTATGGGTAAATAAAATATAATTAAAGACTTAGCC
Source organism: Picea engelmannii (assembly GCA_009831015.1). Taxonomy (NCBI): domain Eukaryota; kingdom Viridiplantae; phylum Streptophyta; class Pinopsida; order Pinales; family Pinaceae; genus Picea; species Picea engelmannii. Next base: position 772,450 of record ML781307.1, read on the forward strand.
CCTTAAGCCCCCTCTCTCATGGAATCATAGACCCCTATAACTCTTGTCCTCGTCCGTCAAGCAGCCAGCGATGTATTTTATTATTAATGATCATCAAAGCATTACATTTCCTAGGCACATTAGCCTCTTTTAATTGTTTGGGCACTCCGACCTTTCATAAATTAACAAAATACATTATTTAATATGGGGAATCAAAACCGAGGTATTACAAAGGTCTCTTCCTGCTGCATAATGAATCCCAAAACTATGATTTCTCTAAATGCATTGAAGAATCTACTTGACTGCCTTCTAATGCAACTCATGGGGTTCCTGCATAAACCAACAAACTATACCCACAACATATGAGATGTTAAGCAACGTGTGAGTGAGATGAAGGAGGCTCCAAACCAACTATCAATATAAGGTGTTGTCAACCAAGGGTGAAGAGCATGCGGCCTCAAGTTTGATGCCAAAAATGAAGGGAGTCGCAACAGGCTTGCAATTATCCATATGAAATCGTGAGAGCAGATCAAGAGCATACTTGGATTTTGCCATGGTGATTCCAGAATCAAACTGAGTAATCTCAATCCCAAGAATAATGCAGCAACCCCAAGTCAATCATCATAAACCTGTCATGTAGGACAGTTTATGCACTTTCATGGATGGCATTGTTTGAGTACTTGAATCCTAACAAAAGGCTTTTTCCTACTTTCTTTTGAAGAAGAGTTGCATATATTGCTATTGTCTCTTATGACCCCATGTTGTGTCGAAATACCTTAGTTGTTTTATCCCTATGGGTTGAGGACTTCTTAGTTGACAATATACCAAGTCTATTTCCCGATGTCGGTTGAGTCTCAAGACTTCCTATTCAATTTTGAGACTTCCTAGATCGTATCGCAGCATCAATCTAGGGTTTTATTTGCTATTAATCACCTCCTTTTTCAAACTAGGCCCTAAAAAAGAGTGTCTCCAAGTTAATCTATCAAAACATCTGAAGGAATTTGTTTATATATAGGTTAGAGTAAAAGTTCTTAAAAAACATGTGAGGTAGATAAACCTCCTGAAAACTTGTTTCAGATGCCAAAGCCCTGATCATAAAATTTGGGACTACCCTCTCATGACTAAACTCAATACTCCAACACCTTAACGAAATTTGATCCTCAAACCCAGGGCCATAATGCATCTCCTACAAACAATGATGATGGGAGGGTTTAAGTGGTTTGAAAGTCCTCCCAAAGTAACAAAACAACATCAACTTTGAAGGTCCAACCACCCAAAACCATCGTTGAAACTAGTTCGGCCTTTAATCAACCCACATTCCTAGCCACTAGGAAGAAGACTGTGTGCCCCTCCCAAGCTCCTCTTCTTAGAGGGGTGAAGGGCATGATCATCACCTCCTCTGCTAAACCCTCAAATGGCCCTGGAGACCAAGGAATATTTGAAGTAGTTAAAGTTTGTACATAGGACAATTGGGTGCAAGCCAATTTCAAAAGCATTGTCTCATTGAACACATTTAGAATGTTGGTCAAGCTTGTTAATGATGAAGAAGAAATGAATTACAATGGAGGCTCTTCGTGGAACATTGGGGGCCTTAAGGACCCTTTATGAAAATTCATGGTTTGGAGGATTAGAAATTTAACTCCTAGTGTGGATATTTTGTGTTTATGTTTTTATGTCTAATCATACAAATAGCAATGGAGGTGTTGCAACAATAATCTTGCCCAACCTTAAAATTGTTGTCATGTGATGGATTTTTCACCCAACATAGTCGTCGGTGTGGATTATGTTGAATCTGGATGGGTAGGATTTTAGCCATGGCCAATATCCATGCTTCAAATGATGCGAAAGAGAGGATTATTTATGGAACTACATGGCTAGACTGCAGTGACTTTAACAAGGCCAAAACCCAAGATGATAAAGAGGGATTGATCTATTAACTTCTAGGATTACTCCGAAAGTGTTTACACCATGCTTGAAGAGCTTCATGAGATTTGGGTCCCTTTGGCATTGGAGTTCTCTTGACAATTTGGTGGATGTGGGCCCCATGAAGGATTCACTTGCTTAGAGAGCACCCTACATGGGGTGAGGAGCATTATGCAGCATGGAGGAGAGCATGAGGCCCTAGTTGGCATATGGAAGCTTGTATTCTTGTTCGAAGGATTGGCAATGGCTCGAGGATGATTGGGACTTCGACAGTGTTCTTGCAAGGGTTGTTGACCTAGTGGAGTACATTACTTAGGAGGATCGACGGAGTCCATATAGGCTTGTGATGGAGGGATGTGGACTAGCCTTGTGTAGCTACATCACCTTGGAGCCATTATTGTGCACAACATAACCTTGGAGCATGACATATGTACTTTAGAGTGTAGCATCTCACTTGTGTTGGCCTACAAGTGCTCAATGTAGGTTGCTTGTAAGGGCTAAGGTCCACATTGTATTGTTGGCTTCCTTTACCTCTCATATAAATAGAGGAACGAAAGAATCTTTCCATTCATATATGTTTATTCACACAATTGTATTCACTCGTATGATGAGATGTGACCTTGAGAAGAGTGTGCACTAGCCTCCCTCTCTCTCCCAAGTCTTGACATGTGCTTGATCTCTCTCTCTAGAGTCTTGATGTGCTCTCTCTCTCTCTCTCTCTCTCTCTCTCTCTCTCTAAGGTTTTCTTGGGTCATTTTGGAGTATCTTGGAGCATCTTGGAGGTCTAGGGTTAGGGTTTATCCCTTGGAGATTTGATATTAGGGTTTGTGATAAAAGCCTAGGGTGGAATTGTGAAAAAAAAGGAGAGGACATCTTGCCTTGGAGGATGTGTTGGAGTGATTCTTGCATATTAGATCTTCTTGGTTGCTAGGGTTTTGTTCATTTGCCCTAGCTAGGGTTTGGAGCGCTGGGATGATTTGTACTGGCCTTGAGAGAATGCTATGGTATGTACATGTACTTCATCTTGAGCATATTAAGGAAGTTTCCAACTGTCCAAAACTTGTGCAATTTCTAGATTTGATTTTCAGCTATATATGTTCTTTATGCACTGTTATTTACAGCCATATAGGTTTTACTGATTTGACATAAGTAAAAAGACAATTGTTAAGTGATTTTACATCTAGGTGAAGAATATAAGGCGCTGATTTTACTGCTGTCGTATTTGTAGAAAATCCAGGTCCTATCAGCAAGACTTCTTGGTCTGTCTTTGACCAAGCTAAGTCACTAAGTTTTCTGCTGTCATAAAATGTTTCATTGCTGTTTTATAACAGCCATCTGAAGGTTTAGTTTGCTGATGTGTTATGG
>ML781307.1:782601-802470 GCA_009831015.1 Picea engelmannii
AGTGACATTTTGCACTTTAACCAAAGTCAAGTACAAAATAGAACATAAAGTACATAGGACAAAGGCAAATGTCTCTCCCACATGTGCTAAGAAGGGATAACACATGGGGAACACCTCCCAAGGTACACAAATCAACAGTATTGTTGTTGTACTATTGTTATTACTGTTGTAAAAGAGTATTGTCAGATCTGGTTATTGGCTGATAAGTTGCCCAAAAAGAGCTGAGACTTATCTCTTTGGTTTGGTATCTTTTCTCGTTGAATTTCCAAGAAGTTTGGACTGTTTGAAAGTGAAGCATTGTACTCTTTCCACAGCTGTTTTGTACCTTGTTTTACAACAGCCCTAAGGCTGAAAATTCATAGGTCGAAGATCCGAGAAACCTTCTAGGTTGAAAGTGAAATTTCTGTTATGCATTGAATTTTGAATTCCGAGAAATTTCTGCATGCTCCCTGTCAAAATCCCTTAGAGTGAGAAGGTTTTTTGGAATAGCCTCAAACCAAAAACTGGACTGCATAATCCCAATAAGTCTAGAAGACACGAGTCATCAAAGTTGTGGTTCATGTGGTTGAACTTCCATAAAGGAAATGAAAGTGTTTTGATGAGGCTCGATAAGGCCATGCCTTCTGAGAAAAACGCTTTCTTCTTTGATTGTAGTGAAGGAAAATTTGTGTAAGTGCTAGGGGCGCTAACTCTCCCAGACCACCAGCCCATCATATTTTCCATATTATGGCGGGCCAAGAGATGTTTATATATAAGACATGTTTTTGCCTATATGTCACATCTACAGCATCCTAGTTGTGTGAACTCCATTAAAAGGGTTTGGAATCTATTACCACAGTCAAGAGGAGGTGGTTGGGATGTTTGGAGCAGGGATACCATCAATCTACTACCTTCTTGTGTGGCTACAGTAGGAAAATTGCAACCATCAGGCAAAAGCAACATAAAGCTGTAAAGGATGAATTGGAGCAGTCGAACCAGAAGCTTCATTTCAATTTGTATGATGAATATTAGAGACGCATGTGACCAAACTTTGTCAATTTTTAAAAGTTAACAAGGTTCATTTAGCTCGGGGGGTAGTTGCAAGCCAGACTGCATTGGATTATGTCAGGGAATAAGCCTACAAAGGATTTCTTCTAAGCCTTGGCCTCTAAATAAGTCGCTAAGAGGATTGAGGTGCTCAAATCGACCAAGGGGTATATTACCAAAGAAGAAGATATCGAAAAGGAATTTGTGTTTCAATCCCAGGGACTCTCAAATGAACAAAAGGTGGCCATGCAAACCTATTTCAACGTAGTCGTCAAACATGTGAAAATGTGTGATCAATCGTTAACCTTGTTTAAGCTAACTTATGGAAATGGTTGGTGACAAGTCACCAGAAATTGACACTTTTTCATGTGACTTCCATAAGACCGCGTGGAATTTTGTTAGACCTAACTTGGTGCAGCTATACAAGGAAGACATCAAGAAGCAATCATTGGTGGAACACATCAACAAAGGACTAATCATATTTATTCCCAAGCCTAGTGACCTTGAGCTCATCACTAGTTAAAAGTCCATCAGTCTACTCAACATCTCCTAGAAGATCTTAGCCAAACCTCTAGCTCTACATATTAAGCATGTTTTGCATAAAATTGTGCGGTCTAACAAAAGGGAGATATGCCATTGTCATGTGAGAAGAAATGGAATGGGCCCAATGCCTTGGCCTCAATGACATGTTCATCAAGATCAATTTTGAGAAGGCCTGTGATAGAGTTGAATGGCCCTTATTTTGGCCATGCTCAAGATTGTTGGGTTTGGCAAGTCCTTCCTAAGGTTTATTAAAATTTTGAAACTTTGTTTGCGGAGGCCTCAACTTGTCTATCCATTAATCAATCCAAATCCGAGGAACTTGGCCTCTTCCAATCAATCCGCCAAGGATGCCCTCTAGTTTTTGCTTTGTATGTCATGGTTGTCGAGGAATTGGATTATCCATTGCATAATAGAATGGCCCAAGGCCTTACCAAATGTATCCCTCTACCCTAACCCAATGTTGGGCAAACGGTCGATGGTCACTTCATTGATGACACTTTTGTTACAAACTTTGAGGACCAATCCTCTATGGAAAAAACAACAAATTCTCCCTATTTTTTGTGGTACCTTGGATTTTGGGATGTTGTCATTCAAAATAGAGAAAAGAGAGATGTTAGTAACAAGCCCGTGATGTTAGTAACAAAATTCCATATTTGTCCCAAAGTTCTAGTTGCTACACATGTAAACTATTTCTCTTGTTGGGTATCATGGGTTAGTGCTTTTTAGAGAATAAAGAAAATCCTTCACAATTTCCTTTGGGCAAACACTTAATGGGGCAAAGGCTTCCACAAGGTAACTTGGTATCTGTGTTGTTGTTAAAAACTCAATTCCCAGCACCTAGATAAGTTATTTCCTAGAGATTTCCTTGCTGAAAAATAAATTACAACTCACTAAATAAAATATACTGACTGGAAATAAAATAAAACAACGAAAGCTGAAATTGGAAACCAAATTTACACATGCACACAGATATGTTGCCCTTCAAATCAGCTTCTCATTAAATGATAGTCAAAGCTTACAAGGGCTTTCCCAACTTGGGAACAAATCTGCCCACTAAGAAAATTACAAATCTACAAAGCGCAAACCTGGCAAAAACAGCCCTGAAGAAAACCCCTCTGCTCAACTGTTGTACAGCCTCACTAGCCTGTTGTTTTGCATGATATACGGCCTTTGTATGGCCCACGCAGCTGTACAGTTGGCAGTTGTACAACCTATGGCCTGTACAACCTCTACTACTGCTACTGTGCATGTACAGCCCATCTGCAAAAAACAAACCCTACTACTGTCCAAAAAATCAATCCCTCGATCTTTCTAGCTGTTGGTTTCCTTCTCCTTGCTACAATCCCTGCAGTTTCCTCCTTTGGATTAGATATCAAGGTGAACCATGAAAGTCCTTCTTCACCTTGTTGAGATCACTTTGAATCACAGCCCTTCGTGACTCAACACTCTCAATGAGTTCTCCTTATGTGTCTTCTCCTCTCACCTTGGCAGATTTTATAATCTTGAGTTTCGATCGAATCAAGCATAACCCTAATCTCCAAAGTTATTAACGGTTGGGATTAGATCTCACCTCACTTGAGATCAATAGCTAAGATTCATTTAATTCACTAATGCTAATAACTTTAGCATTTCATTAAATTAAACTCGATTAATTATAAAAAACACTTCACTTTAATAATTCATTTAATTAAAGTAAATTACTAAGGTTGAAGACTTTGGATTACTTCCACGCATCCACACTTAGACCTGTGCAGAAGTACCTATCCGATGCTACAAACATCAACCTTCCATCTCTTAGTGAGGAAGGTACTTCTCGAAGAGCCACCTAGAATTGGTTGTCCCTCTGGTCCTGGCATAATGTCCCACACATCATCCTGCCCCATGGCATCCCACCAAACCTACTAATATGTTGCTTCTTGAATAGTGGAAGACTCAGAATCAATTATTCTACTCATTAGTGCCATGAAGTTTGGAAACTTCCTCGGAGGCCTGCTCTCCCTAACTGTGCTCCTAGGAGGCCTCAACATGCTCTTGAGCATCCCTCAATGTCTGCATGAACCATCTGGGTTTCCTGACAGAACTAGAAGGGGTTAACTCCTCCTCCCCACCTGAAGGTTGACTCCCCAAGGTGGAAGTCTCTGAACATTGTTCTTCCTTTGGAGCCTCCTACACCTCGTCCTCTGTCATTGACCTCGATCCACACACATCTAAATATATAAGATCGAAGATCCCCTTGAATCTCTCACTGCTTGGAAAAGAAGCCTTGGCATTCTTGCCAAGTGCACACCCTCTGCATATGCCTTATTGCTCAATACTAAAGACTAGGAGACCAGTGAAAATATCCCTCGAAATCGACAACCCCTTATAGTTCAAGTGTCCCATCCTCCTGTGCCATAATTCACACAAGTTGTCATTGTCATGTACCCAAGCCTAAACATGATTGCCCTTGAACCTGTATAAATCAGTGTTACGGAATCATCAACTCCCCCCTCTGCTCCCAAGCTCTGGAGTGTGCTCCGAGTGGGAGCATCTAGGGAGCGCCCCTAGGAGCTCACTCTGGGGCGCTCTCAGACTCTCCTTGCCATTTCGAGAGCACCATGTTTTAGAGCACATCCTTGGCAATGGTGCCTTTTGGACCAACCATGTAATTAGAGATCGAGGGAATATGAGTTCTCTCGAATGGCGGAGCATGCATGGCGGTGCTACCCCACAGCTGCAATGTTTGGCAACATGAGTACTTTCACAAGTGGTGAACACTTCTTCTACAAAGAGGTGTTTGAGCATTTGCAATTTCATCCATGGCATCAAAAGAAACATGTTCAATGTAGGTAGGTCAGAGAACTTGGTTTATGTTCATTACAACTTGCGATTGTTGTCCCATTACTATGAGGAGGCAAAGATGGACAAAAACTTGAAGCATAGGGACAAAAACCTAGAGGAGGATAATTTGGAGGATGGAATATTGCTTTTAGAGCAATTGGAGAGTGTTCTTTTGGATGACAATGATCATGTTGAGATGCCACCCCCATCCACTGCCATGGTCCCCATGTCCAAGACTCCAACTACAGCACTAGGGGCTTCATCTTCACTTCTGTCGCAGCCGTCAACATCTACTTCTGCAAAATTTCATCCTTCTTAGGCTCCGCCACTGCCACCATGAGGAGGCCCATGCAGCAATGAAGGAAGATGGGATAGTTGTTTGATGTTTCTCCTTTTTATTTACTTTATATGTCATAGTCTATAGATGATAGATTCATACTACTTAGCAACTAGCTCGGTTTAAACTTTATTGTTTTGGACCTTTTGATCTTCATACTTCAGTGTAGATGGTCTATTTTATAAACATAACTATTTGGTCATGACTCATGTTATTGTTAACAATTGTTGGATCACTGATTTCATTCCATAAGTTAATGGTCTACTTTCTATTATATGGCTTAAAAATTTATATCTTGGTTTGTAAGTTCGTAATTGCTAGAATCTAAATGGTTGATGCTCGAATGATTAATCATTGATGTACTATGGATGACATTTCTATCTATATTAATGTACAAATATGCATATTTTCATATATTCTGCAGCTAATTTGTCTTTTTGCATGTTTTTTTGGAATATAAACACGATAATATATATATAACAGACGCTCTGCTCTAAAGGATTTTTGGAAAATGACGCTCCCTCTCTAGGTAACATTGGTATAAATTGCCCTCTCTAACCCTAATGCTCACTGATGTGTCAAGGCAAGCTTCCTCAGAACATATGGGTACTTGCCCTTTCATGATGACAAGACCCTTGTCCACCATAACTCAGACTGAGAGCAAATTCTTCTTCAATCCCGATACATATAGCACATCTCGGGCTTCCAATGAACCACCTGACTCAAGTTGGAACAAGATAGTTCCCTCACCCTTCACTATATACTTGGCATCATCACTAAGCTCCACATGGATCCCTGAGACCTTCTATGTCAAACTATCGAATAGCTCTCGTGCTTCTGTTATATTTTCTACCTATTGAGAAAAGAAAAATACAGCCAACACCTGTAACCCAGTGCCTCCACCCCTGCCGTACATGAAGATTTGTTGAGGTCCTAACAGGCTGCCAACAAGGTATGTCTTTGACCTCAAGTTGGCTCTAAATTTGTGTTGTCACGAAAGTCTTTGTTGTTGTTTTATAACAACAAACTGTTCAGGAACTTTACTGTTGTTTTGTTAAGGTTACATAGACTTTTAGAGTGCTCATAGGTTAGCACATGCATACCATAAAATATGTAACACACCTCTTAGATATTTACAACTGAAATCATGTTGTTCTAAACTCTAGCATACATGAAAATGAACACAGGTATTTTCGGTCAACATGACCCTCGATAAAAACCCCCCGGGGAAAACCAATTTGGAATATAAGTCTATATATGTGATATACAACAAGTACATGGACAAAAGAACCTGATACAGTGGCAACCCCTCTCAAGATGTTGTACAAGTTCCAGACGGCAGATGTGCCCAAGCATGGTGCGCCCTTCTCCCTTGTTGCTCAATCCCACTGAAAGCTTACTCCCTTGTTGCTTGAAGCTCTAATGAAGAAACCCCTCCACACAAATCTAACCTTGTGTGTTACCTCTCCAACAAAATCCTCCTCAAAGCAATTTGACAAGTGCAAGTCCTCCCTGCTAGGTGTGAGCCCTCCTCCAAGCAAGCATCCACACAATAAAACAATGGAAGCCAAAGCCTCCTAGATCCCTCCATGGAAGGAGGCACCCTTGAAACCTCATCCTCTGCTTCCACCCTCGTCTCCATATCTCAACTCCCATCCCATCTCTAATCAAAGGTTGAGATCTACCAAAAAGAATATCAACTCAAAACCCACTTTGGGTTTAGTTTCCATAGTTCTCTTTATGTCCCTCAATTCTCACCCACAAAATGAATTAATAGTCACGTTTCACTTAAGTGATAAATTTCACCTTTTTGACTTAGGAAAAGGTCAAAGTCAAATTAGACATAAAGTATAAGGCACAATGGGTCAAATATTTCCCTCTTGTGGTTAGAGACCCACAACCACAATTGGACCACTTCCCTCGGTACACAAATCTCAACACTACCTCTTACCAAGGAAAGTGTTTCTCACCAAGCCCATCTTGTCTCTGAAGTAGACATGTTTGCCCCTTGGCAGGGCCTTGGTGAGAATATATGCAATCTGTTCGTCAGTCGATATATACTGTAACTGTATTGCCCCTCTCTAAACCCAATCTCTGATGAAGTGGTATCTATTCTCTATATACTTCAACCAGTCATGGAAAACTGGATTCTCAGAGTATGATACAACTTTGTTTATCGTAGTGAATGACGGTCGGAGGCAACTACTGACCAAATAATCCTACCAGCATCATACGAAGCCAAATGGCCTCGCAACTGGCTTGACTAGCTACCATATACTCTGCCTCGGCGGAACTCAAAGCAACTGACCTCTGTTTCCATCTATACCGGGAAACAAGTCCTGACCCCAACCAAAAACAGCACCCTGAGGTGCCCTTCCTGTCAGTAGCACATCCTTCCCAGTCTGAGTCTGTGTAGCCAACCAAACTGACTGCATCACCTCTGATATAATCCAGGCCATAATCAATTGACCCTGCAATGTACCTCAACAAATGTTTTGCTCCAATCCAGTGAACACTCCTCGAATCTACCATATGTTGGCTGAGAGTGTTCATGGCAAAACAAATATTTGGTTGAGTGTTGACCAGATACATCAGTGAACCAATCAATTGTCTATACATTGTAGCATCCACCAACTGAGAATCTGAAGCGCTAAGCTTCTTCCAGTTGGTGACCATGGGAGTAGACATAGGCCTGCAGTCCTCCAACTAAAACCTGCTCAAAATATCTACGGCATACTTCCCCTGTCCAAGGAAGATGTGACCCTCCTCTTGCCATACCTCCATACCCAGAAAATAGTGCATCAAACCGATGTCACTCATCTCAAACTTTGATGCAAGTCCCAACTTGCACTCAACTATGAAATCCTCTGCACCTGTGATGAACAAGTCATCCACATACAAAATGAGAATGAGCGTGTCCTCACCTCTAATGATATAATAGAGGATAGGATCAACATCGCTCTTATCAAAACCCATTTGAAGCAAGTATGTATCAATGCGTGAATACCAAGCTCTGGGAGCTTGCTTAAGACCATATAGTGCCTTTCTCAAAAGGCACACGTGCGACTCCCTCTCACTCACTTCGAACCCCTATGGTTGCTCAATGTACAACTCCTACTCTATAAAGCCATTGAGAATTGCGGTATTTACATCCATCTGATGTATCCTCCAATTCATCTCTCCCGTTATGGCAATAATACTCCTGATCGAGGTGTATCTCGCAACTGGTGTGAAAGTCTCATCATAATCGACTCCCTCTATCTGAGAGAATCCTCGCGCCACAAATCGAGGCCTTGTGTTTCTCTATGCTACCATCTGTAGCATACTTGGTTTTGTACAACCTGGAAGTCACAACTGACTTCCCCACTGGCCTCGGAACCACCTCCCAAACATCATTGCCCATAATGGAGTCATACTACTCCAGCATAGCCTCTCGCCAAACCTGCTAGTCAACTGCCTGCGCAAATGTCTGTGGCTCTATATCTAAGATACTCGTCACCATAGCCAAATAGGACCCAAGCCTCTCTGGTGCTTTGCTCTCTCTAAACTGTCTCTTGGGCTCTCCTACGTTCTCCTTGGCTTCCTCCAGGGTCTCCTAAAACCATCTTGGTTTCCTCTTCCCTGAAGTAGTCAAAGGAGAAATAAGATCTCCCTGCCCAAGAGTATTTGCCTCGAACCTAGACTGAACACTCTACGATCTTGAAGCCTCTGCACCCTCTGCCTGAACTCCCTGTGACTGTGAACCTGAAGTTGTGCAAGGTGACCCTGTCACCCCTGAAACAGGTGTATCAGAAACCTAAGGTTGTCCTCCCTCTAAGACATCAATCTGTGCCTCTACATCATCCTCAACACTGACTCTCGACTCGAGACATCTCTGAAAATCCCTACCCTCCTCAAATCTAACATCTCTGCTCACCACCACTCTCCATAGTGATAGAATGTAAATCTGGTAGCCTTTGGAGACCTCTGAGTATCCAACTAAAATCCCCTGTTGGGTTGTGGGATCTAGCTTTGTCCTCCTCTCTGAGGGGACATGAGAATAAGTCAACAACCAAACACCCTGATGTGCTCGACATCGGGCCTCCTACCAGTGAAGGCCTCCTAAGGAGTCATCTTCCCCAAAATCCTGTGGGGACTCTTGTTCTGCAGGTAAACTACAGCAGCACTTGCCTCTGCCCATAGGTATGGAGCAAAACTCTAATCATGCAACATAGATCTCGTTGCACCTGTAATCGCCCTATTCTTCCTCTCGGCAACCCCGTTTTGTTGGGGGTTGCAAGGCACGATAATCTGTCTTCTGATCCCTGCACGAGCACAGAAGTCTACAAACTCATTGGAGGAATACTCACCTCTGTTACCTGACCGCAAGACCTTGATCCTCTTTCCTGTCTGGTACTCCACAAGAGCTTTGAACTCTTGGAACCTCTTGAAGACCTGACTCTTGGTCTTCAGGAAATAGATCCAAGTCTTCCTGGAGTGGTCATCAATGAATGTGAGATAGTACTCACAACCACTCATGGACGCCCAAGACATAGGCCCACACACATCTGTGTGTACTAAATCCAGTACCCCAGCTAACCTGTTGCCACTGCTGGGAAAAGAAGCCTTGGTAAACTTATGAAGCGCACACCCTCTGCACACATCCTGATGCTCTGAACTCAACTGTGGCACACCTGTCACAACCTCTCTCAATCCTCCAAGAGCCCCATGATGAAGGTGAGCCATCCTCCGATGCCATAACTCACACAACTGACTGTTGTTGTCGCTACTCGCTGCCAAAGCATGAAGTGGCTGAAAAAGCAATCTGAACAGTTTCCCATCCCTCACTCCAATCACCTACCCTGAGGTGAGACACGACCCCTTAGAGTGTATGAGAACCTTTGTCCCTCTAAAGGACACGTCAAGACCCCTATCTAGAGGGTGGAAAGTGAGATCAAATTCTACTTCAATCGACAGACGTAGAGAACATCCATGAACGAAATAGGTGGCAAGCCATCTCTCTGAAAGGTAACTATGCCACGCCCAGCAACTCTAACTAAGGTGTCATCACCCAGAGCAATATGCATCTTGACCTCTATATCTCTAAGATCAATAAAATGCTCCCTCACACCAGTCATGTGGCTCTAAGCCTCGCTGTCTAAGTACCAGATATCGAGTGTCGTCTCAACTGAAGTGCAGCAAATGAGAAAAGCACACTCCCTCTCAAACTCTGTCTGAAACTCTGCCTCCTCTGTTGTAGCTGTCGAACCACCCTACTTCTTCTTCCTGTTAGGACATTGTCCAGCATAGTGCCCCATCTTCTTACAAGCAAAGCACTTCACTTTGCTCATATCTCTCTTCTGCACACTACTGCTCTCTCCCTGTGGCTTGGCCCCAAACTTGGGACCCGGTCGTGCACCAGTGTCGACCTTCTTCTTGCCCTTTGTCGAAAGAGCAAGATCCTCGTCACCCTGAGCTGTCCGCTGTTGTCCAGAAGTCTTTGAGGTGAGTCTCGTCTCCTCCTGTACTAAATCATCCCAAAGTCTCATCCAAGTAGGCATAAGCTCACGGGCAATAATGCCTCAAACAAGTGGACCCCATGGTTTGGCAAAGTTGTTTAAAGCTATCCTCACCATAAAGTCTAGGTCCACTATCTCTCTGACAGTTGCAAGCTCGTCTCTGATCTGAGTGAATCTGCCAAGGTAAGAAGTAACCAAATCAACCTTAAGCCTTTGAATGCTCCTAAGTCTCTCAAACAGAACCATCTTTCGGTTATGGTTAGAGCTCTGGTAAAGCTTACACAAGGATGCCCACATCTCAAATGCAAAGTCTTTACCAGTCAAGTGGTGTATGATGTGATCCCTCACTGAATCACATATAGTTCTCTTTCCCTTGTTGTTCCTCTTCCTGAACTTTGCCACCAAGATGGAAGCAGTGGCAAGAGGAGCAACAACATGAGCCTGAACTATATCCCATAGTTCTAGGTCCTCTAGAACAAAGATAAGCCTGGTCTTCCAAGGGGACCAGTAGCTAGCTCCGGCAAGCCTATCCTTTGCTCGCATTTGTGACACTGACATGACTGCCCACTGTACTCACTCTGATGTTGCAACTACAAAAGAACATTGCCTCACTCCTATCAACACAGGTGTGAAAAGAGGCAGTATAACTACAACCTCACTCCTAGTAATATAGGTGTGAAAAGAGGTTGTGAAAAATCAGCCTCACTCCTAGCAAGTAGGTGTGAAAAGAGGCTGAGTAAATGTCCACAAATTGTTCTACAATTGTCCACAAAATTTCTGCCAACAAGCTACTACAAATCATTGTCAAGTAGTTGTCCAAAAAACTGCCCACAAGCTGCCAAGAACTATCTCGAAATGCTGTCCAAAAATCAGCAAGATTTATAGCCACCAAGGGCTCTAATACCATGAAGATTTTTTGAGGTCCTAACAGGCTGCCAACAAGGTCTGTCTTTGACCTCAAGTTGGCTCTAAAATTCTGCTATCACAAAAGCCTTTGCTGTTGTTTTATAACAGCAAACTGTTAAGGAACTTTACTTCTATTTTGTTATGGTTACATAGCCTTTTAGGGTGCTCTAGCATGTAGTTTTAGTGACCAATAGGTTAGCACATGCATACCATAAAATATGTAACACAACTCTTAGATCTTTACAACTGAAATCATGTTGTTCTAAACTCTAGCATACATGAAAATGAACACAAGTATTTTTGGTCAACATGACCCTGGATTAAACCCCCCCGGGGAAAACCAGTTTGGAATATAAGTCTATATATGTGATGTAAAATATGTGAGATACAACAAGTACATGGAATAAAAGAACCTGATACAGTGGCAGCCCCTCTCAAGCTGTTATACAAGTTCCAGAAGGCAGATGCACCCAAGCATGGTGCACCATTCTCCCTTGTTGCTCAATCCCACTAAAAGCTTGCTCCCTTGTTACTTGAAGCTTTGATGAAAAAACCCCTACACACAAATCTAGCCTTCTGTGTTACCTCTCCAACAAAACCCTCCTCAAAGCAATCTAACAAGTGCAAGTCCTCCCTGCTAGGTGTGCACCCTCCTCCTATAGTGTGCCTCCTCCAAGCAAGCATCCACACAATAAAACAATGGAAGTCAAAGCCTCCTAGAGCCCTCCATGGAAGGAGGCTACCTTGAAACCCTCATTCTCTGCTTCCATCCTCATCTCCATAGGTCAAATCTTCCTCTCCAAGTGAACAATAGAGTGAATTTGCCTCTCTTTGCCCTATGCACCCTTCTTATAGAATTCATAAGGAAACCTAAATATGGATGGATGAGATCATCCCATCGCATCTCTAATCAAAGGTTGAGATCTTCCAAAAAGAATCTCAACTCAAAACCCACTTTGGGTTTAGTTTCCATAGTTCTCTTTATGTCCCTCAATTCACCCACAAAGTGAATTAATAGTCACTTTTCACTTAAGTGACAAATTTCACCCTTTTGACTTAGGAAAATGTCAAAGTCAAATTAGGTTGAGATCTTCCAAAAAGAATCTCAACTCAAAACCCACTTTGGGTTTAGTTTCCATAGTTCTCTTTTTGTCCCTCAATTCACCCACAAAGTGAATTAATAGTCACTTTTCACTTAAGTGACAAATTTCACCCTTTTGACTTAGGAAAATGTCAAAGTCAAATTAGACATAAAGTATAAGGCACAATGGGTCAAATATTTCCCTCTTGTGGTTAGAGACCCACAACCACAAGGGGACCACTTCCCTTGGTACACAAATCTCAACAGTGCAACCCTGCATCAGCGTCCTGTACAATCTATACGCGCCCTGTATGACTTGTACAACACATATGTACGCGCCCCTGACAATATGTTCGACATGTATGAACACACCTTCTGCACTAGTCTGACACGTATTATGCACCCTAAGCTAATTGCTCCATGAGTACAACTTTGTCTATTTCCTAGATTTGTTCTTGTTACTAGATCTGTCTATTGTTGTTTCCCACTAGCTTCTCTTCTCCTTTGGACTAAACTGATCTCTAGGTGAAAGTCCCTTTTCACCCTTCCTAAGATCTCCTTGTGTAAAGTCCTTTGCTCTCTCTATGAGTCATTGACTCCAATAGATCTGTCTCTTAAGTTGATCTTTGGATGAAAGTCCTTCTTCACCCTTGTTGAGATCCTCTTGAGTCATAGTCCTCTGTGGTTAAGCACTCAATGAATTTAATTGTTGGTTTATAGATCTGCAAAGATCTCCTTACACATTTGATAGATCTATTGCAAACTGTTGTGGATCTATGTTTGGTCCTTTAAACACCCACTGATGCAAATCAAATCTAATAGATCTGTTGTCATAAACTGTTATGTATCTGAAATTGATCTCCCTCTGAGAGTGCAAGCTCTGATACCATGTTAAAAACTCAATTCCCAGCAGCTAGATAAGTCATTTCCTAGTGATTCCTCGCTGAAAAATAAATTACAGCTCATTGAATAAAATATACTGACTAGAAATAAAACTACATAACCTAAACTGAAAACCAAATTTCACATATCTACGTAGATACTCTTCCCTTCAAATCAGCTTCTCATTAAATGATAGTCAATGCTTACAACGGCTTTCCCAACCTGGGAACAAATCTGTCCACTAAGAAAATTATAAATAAGTAAATTGCAAACCTAGCAAAAACAGCCTTGAAGAAAACCCCTCTGCTCACTTGTTGTACGACCTCACTAGCTTGTTGTTCTAAATGTTGCACGATTGTCGTATGGCCCAATACGATCGTGGTCTACTGCATGGCCTCTGTTGCTTCTATGGTTGTATGGCCTTGTGCGGCTTGTTGATTTGTACAGCCGACCTGAAAAAAACAAACCATGTTGTTGTCCAAAAAATCAGTCCTTCGATTTTTCTAGTTGCTAGTTTCCTTCTCCTTGCTGCAATCCCTGCAATTTCCTCCTTTTGGACTGTATCTCAAGATGAAAGTCCTTCACCTTGTTGAGATCACTTTGAATCACAGTCCTCCATGACTCAACACTCTCAATGAGTTCTCCTTATGTGTCTTCTCCTCTCACCTTGGTTGCTTTTATAATCTTGAGTTTTGACCAAATCAAACATAACCCTAATCTCCAAAGTGATTAACGGTTGAGATTAGATTTCACCTCACTTAAGATCAATGGCTAATAAGATTTATTTAATTCACTAATATGCTAATAACTTTAGAATTTCATTAAATTAAACTCAATTAATTATAAAAAACACTTTAATTAAAGTAAATTACTAAGGTTGAAGGCTTTGGACGACTTCCACACATCGAGACACTTAGACCTGTGTGGAAGTACTTATCCAAAGCTACAAACATCAATAGTTGCATCCCTAGGGAATGGGGGGAATGGGCATAAACAAGACTTGCGCCCAATCCCAAGCTCTTTGTGCTATATAAATTATCCAAGCTATTGAAGGAAAGGTCGCATGGAAGGTTCTGCTTAGAATTGCATTGGCATTGGGGCCCTACTTGGTAAAAGCTCATGGAAAGGCCTTAATTTTCAAAATCTAACTATTACTCTAGCCCATGTAAAATTGAAAGGCACCTTTGTGGCCAAACCTTATGGAGAGCTTGGGAGGCTATCAAGACAAAACTATCTGGAAAGGGAACCCACTCAAGTTAGCTTTATCCTTTGATGAGCATTCTCTATAGTGGTCATTAGTGTTGCTTCATAGTGGTAACTATTCTTCTAGGAATCATTGGCCCTGAACCCTTCGCCTTTATATAAGATGCATTTGCAAGGTCACTCACTAATATCACTCCCAAACCCAAGACCGAATGCCATGGCTGGAGTTTAAAGGTCGAGATCCACCTGGCTAACCCATACAAGCTAATTCTATAGCCTATGAAGGAATTGATTTCTTCCTGTAGTTTGGTGGCGAGACTCGAGATGGAACAAAATAAAGGCCTTTAAAAAATATAGGCCTACTAATGAATATAAATGGTTGTCAAAAGCCTATCTTGGATGCTAGGCTAAATAAGTTGCGGAGGTTCACATCAAAACTAGAAAACTTGCCTCTTCAAGCTCCAAAATGTGTTGAATCTTTTAGTTGCACCAAAGAATGCCTTCTTTGCTCGGTCACTAATTCTTGGAGGGTTGGCTCTAGGCCAAAGACTCATGCATTTGGGGGTGGCCCAACTGAAATGCCCCATTTGTGAGAGAAATGAAACTTTGGAACACTTGTTTTGGTTATGTGAGTTTGCTAAATCCACCCAAGATTGGGTGTCTAATCTATGTAACCAATGCAATCCTATCCATACCATGGAAAGTCACCCTCTTAAGAGACAAACTTACTTGGATCGTCGAGTTCAATGCATCATGGCAACTCATTGGAATAGAATTACTCTTCTTATTTAGGAAAGAAGGCATGAAGCTATGTTCAAGAAAGTCAAGCACAGTAACCAATCTTTCTTTGTGTCCATCCCCAAGAAAGTCACCCTCTTAGTACACAAACTTCCTTGGATCATCATGTTCAATGCATCATGGCAACTCATTAGAATAGAAGTTCTCTTCTTTATTTGGAAAAGAAGGAATAAATACCTTTGAAAGACCTTCAAGTCTTTTACTTGACCTTCAAGTTAATGTATGAAAACTCATAACCTGCTTGGTAATTAGAGAGATCATAAAGAGGGTCCTTAGGGACTCAATCAACAAGAGAGGAAGAAATCCCGATAAGTATTTAAGTAGGGTTTCATCCATAAGATCAAGATAAAATGTTGTCAAGCACCCACAAATGGTCGGTGAAGCTTTTTGGAAATACATCAATATAGACTTTGTGGAAGTACCCTTTAAGGGCCTTGTCACGCCATAACCCCTTAAGGCATTGTAACACCAAAAACCCTACAAGCATAATTAAGTGACTTGAGTTATGCGTGATTGACTTAAGCTATGTGTGATTGACCTTAACGCCATAAAACCTAGTGCATTGAACGACATAAGCGCAATAAGCGAACAACATGTAAATCGAGCAATATAACGTACAGTATCAATGTTCAAGAAAGTACAAAATAAGTACCCACAACTTGTCATTGCTATATAAGAGGTAGAAAAGCCTCTTAAGCTAGAGAAAGTTAATGATGCATGGAAGTCTGTCATTATTAACAACTTGTCACCCAATGTAGGCATGATCCCCTTAGTTGCCTAGTTTATGACTGTTATCATTTAGATGTGTGGACCTGCTGGCTTAGGACTATGTTTTTTATTATTTATGTTTTGGATGTGCTTGATCATTAAGAATATAAGGCAATTTTGCATTTTGAGATAGCCTTCTTTGCTTTCTAGACTCCAAGAGCTACTAGGTTGCGGTGGTTGCATTTGTGGCACACATTTTTGTATAAAATGCCTTGTATGTACATATCGTGTCCATCTTCATAGTCAAAGGAAGCATTTCATTTTTAAAAAGATGATTAAAAAAACTAAATGTGAAAGAATGTCAACTAAAAACGAAGCCAAATCCCCCCACTTCTTCCTTTTAGTAAATTTTTCTTCAAATTTAAAAAATTGGGCAACTGCCCAAATTGGGCAATTTCTGCCACACAAAACATCATTTTAATTCTTAAAACACAAGCAACCAAAAGCATGAAAAATTCCCCCCCTATGGAATTTTAGAATCCCAAAATCTTCAATTCCAACATGTTGTTAGAATATGATGGATGTGCTCGTTTTACCATAGACAATATCACTATTGTCACCCAACCATAGGCCGAAGCCACCGTCCGAGCACCTTAACCTTGACAGAGAATCACTCCAGAAGCAAACCCTAGGCTAGATAGCCAAACAAAGGGTAGTGCACCTTTCTCCAAGGATAGCACACCAAACAAGAGTTGATCAGATAGTCCAAACCATAACCAAGAAATAGTCCAAGCCAACACGTAATCTGCTAGCTGCACCAGCTGCAACGGCAACTTCTCCTCCAAACTTGTGCACAAACTGGCTAACTGCAGTGCCCACAAGTGAGCTCTGCAGTTCTGAGAATGCCTGCCAGAATGAAGGTTGGCCTCCTGTATTTATACTAATTCTAGCTAACTGCCTGGGTCGACTTTTCATTCTGGGTGCCTATTTAATTAGTATTTTATATTTCTTCTGGCCGACTTCTTCTCTTGGAGGCTAATAACCTAATACAAATTATCCTCTTGATTCGACTTGTCTTCTAGGTTTATTAGCCAACTCATTAAGGTTTCTTCTTGTTTCCCGGAATATTCTATTCTCGTTAGGTTTACACGTGGAGGTAAATACCTCTCGCAGCTACCATAATATCTACACTCCCTCCTAGCTAGGGAGGTATTACAGGTAATGGTCTTGAGCACAAACATACCATTCACCCAGTAGCATCAACATAGTTGTATATACTATCTCATGACTAGATCTTGAGCACCATCATCACCATCAGTGTCATCAGTTGCATCATCTCTTGAAACCATACTCCATCTGAGTAATTAGACATGACGTTGGATAAGTCACT
The DNA here is from genome assembly GCA_009831015.1 of Picea engelmannii. Lineage (NCBI taxonomy): Eukaryota > Viridiplantae > Streptophyta > Pinopsida > Pinales > Pinaceae > Picea > Picea engelmannii. The sequence goes on from ML781307.1 coordinate 799,794, forward strand.
CACTCCACAGAGTGACACAAGAGCCATTCTTCTAATCCGAATAAATGTCCTGAACCATTTTCCGTCTGGGAAATCTCTGTCCATTGATCATCCATCTAGCTGATAATCATTTCCAGCATTGTTGATAGTCTTCAAGGCAATCGGAACAATATCATTCAATAGAACACAACTGTGTCTATCCATAGTAGTACACAACTACAATCCAGTGGTACACTACCACACCAAGTAGCACACAGGTACTTGATCAGTGACGTATAGTCACAAACAGTGGAACACATCCACCACAGTAGTATACATATACTGTCTAGAGACATACAGTCTTCGTAACAATCATCTGATATCAACCTGCACAGAAACAATGTTATGATATAAACTGAATCATTTGGGCCATTCTTCCACTCACATCTGTGAGGATCTGGAAGAGCATCTGCCCTCAGAAGGTTAAACATCAATGATGAGCTATCTGGACTATTCTTCTCAAGCAAGGAAGAATAACTGTCCTGATTTCTGAGCCTGGACCATTCGAACCATTTTCATTACAAAAATGACCGTTCGATCTGGACCATTTTCCAAACTGGAAAATGCCTGTCCGTCAGAAATCTCAAACCACTTTTCGAACTGGAAAGGAACTGCTCATCCTTGACCATTTTTCGAACTGAAAATGACAGTCCATAAATCAATAACACATCAGTGCTCCCTCCCAACCTGGGAGTCATCTCTTCCTTTTTCAATAGGGAAGTCGTCTCCACGAGCTCCAGCTTGAGTACGCAACCTCTTTCATCTTGGGCAGAGGTTTTACCAAAATGTCTGCTTATCTACTCATCTGTGGAGATATATATATATTGGAGAACCACTTCTTTTTTCTGGACTTCATCATGGAGAATGTAATGCTTGATCTCAAAGTACTTTGGTCTTTCTGGAACATTGGTTTTCTCTGAAGGCTTCATATAGCTCTGATCAATATAGTGTGTCATTATTGGATTCATCTTTTGTTCCCCATTAGCTCATAACATCGTGGCAAGGCTCAAACTGGAACATATCCATGTGGCACTTCTTCTGTCATCATGAGATCTTTGTCATGGATTGGCAATCCATCATCCTGATCTTCTGAGTAATCATCATGATACAATATCTCTGTTATAGAAAGTTTTCACCACGCTTCTGCTGTGCATTGGAGATTCTCCACCAAGTTGTCTTCTTCCATCTGCATACAAGGGTCTCTTTCTGGTATACCTCAAAGTATTGAGGTTGCTCTACATACGCTCTTTGTTCAATTATTCTGGAGAACAGTCTTTGCATTCATCTAATGTCAATTCCAACCTATGGATATTGTGGACGATATAATGGCTCGTGTAGAGATATATCTGGTTTACTGGAACAAGTAATCATCATAGTCCTCTCCCTCCATCTGGGATAACCTCTAGTTCTGGATCTCGCAATGCTTACATTCATAAGTCTTTCATACATTGTTCTTCATCACAACTTTCAATACCTTTGCTTGATTGCTTTTAGTGAGTTCATATCAGGCAAGTAATCTTGTGATTCTCAATACAATGACTGGTTGTTCTGGCTTTTCTTTCTTTCTTGGAATCTTCAAGCTCTTCCTCATGTTTCTCTTTAGATCTTGGGTCCATGGAGTTTTCTATAGATTCCATGCTCTGAAGATTCCATCTTCTTTCTTTCATAGTAGGATCATGGATGTGGATGGATAACCAGGGATGCTTTAAGGCTTCTTTTCGAAGAAGACTTCTTCTAAGGTCAAACTGAACACGTACTGCTTTTCATGGCTGCTACCATGGATATATACTTATCACCTTTAATGGATCATAGGATTAGCTCCCTCCTAATCCTTGCTTCACGTATGAATGCATGCTCTTCTTTTGGTAATATATAATCGGCTCCCTCCATCTAGGAGAGTCCACGCTTCCGTCTGCATCCTTATTGCCTTCTGCAAAGTGTTATAAATCTTTTTCCAATTTCCTCTTGATTGCTGACTTCTTTCTGTCTTTACTTCTTCTAGGTTTCTTTCCGATTTCGACTTATCTTGCAGCTTGTCTTATAGTCATAGTGATAGCAATCCTTATCTTGTTGTTCTTCCATAAGCATAGTTTCTCTTTGAACATATTATCTTCTAAAAAATAGATATGCAAAATATGTACCAAAAACATGGTATGTACAAGAACTATGAAGAGTATTGTTACCTTGTCTTAGAAGAAGAAGTTTGTTTTGTCCTGCTTGGTTTTCTTTGAGGGTTCCCTTTCTTCGGCAACTGATACTTCGTATGTTTCCTTCCTTTTCTTTAACTCGGGACAATGATTCTTGTAGTGACCATACTTTTGACAATTGAAGCATTGTATCCTTGACATATCTTTCTCTTGATTTGTTTTCTTCCTGGAGCCAAACTTCTTTTTGTTCCTGAAATCCTTGAACCTTGTTGTGAAGGCTTGATCATCGTACTTCTTTTGGGGTTTCTCTTTTGCACTGATCCTTGATTCTTCTTGAGCACAGCAAGTCCAAAGTTCTTCAAATGTAGAATACTCCCTCCTTGTGTTCATGCTTGCGGCAAATGCATCCCACGTCTTGGGAAGACCATTGAGTACTATGTTTACCAATTCCTTCTCTGAAATGATCTCTTCAATAGCTTGTAGTTGATCTCTTAACTGAGAGATTTTCACAA
>ML781307.1:802520-845450 GCA_009831015.1 Picea engelmannii
TCATTCATCTTCATGTCACGGAGCTCATTCTTCAGACTCATTACTTGTCCAATGTTTCTGACTGAGAAGAGGTTTGTTAGGGCATCGTACATCTTCTTCGATGAGTCAAGATGGGAGATGTAAGGTATCAAGTGGTCTTTTATAGAGTCCACTATGATACTCATGGCATTGATATCACCATCTTTGGACTTCTCCATAACTGCAACGTTTTGGGGTTCCTTCTCTTTTCCTTCTTCAAACTCTGGTTCCATGATCTTTCCTTTCACGATATCCAACACTTTATTCTTGGCAAGGATGAGGTCAATCCTTGTCTTCCACGCTCTGAAGTTAGAAGCTCCATCTAACTTGTTTTCTAACTTCATAGAGTAATTCATGGTTGCTTTGACTTGGTCAACCCTAGATTTGACTAAAAACTCAAACTTGGCATCTTGGCTTGCTGAGAGTACCAGGAGATGCGCTAGGCTAGGGCGCACTGGTCTATCTGGAAATTAGGTCAATCCCTTCACTTAAGGTGTCTCAACGAGAGGGTTAGGGTTTATGCAACTGCACCTGCTAGTAACCCTAGCGGCAGTGTTTTGGTGACTGCTCCAAATAGAAACCCTAGCAACAGTTCTTCAACGAGCTTAATATCCTTATGGCTATGCTCCCTTCCAATGGTTAGACTAAATGAAGGAGTGGGCCCATAACCTGTTAGAATATGATGGATGTGCTTGTTTTACCATAGACAATATCACTATTGTCACCCAACCATAGGCCGAAGCCACTCTCCGAGCACCTTAACCTTGACAGAGAATCACTTCGGAAGCAAACCCTAGGCTAGATAGCCAAACAAAGGGTAGCACACCTTTTTCCAAGGATAGTGCACCAAACAAGAGGTGATTAGATAGTCCAAACCATAACCAAGAGATAGTCCAAGCCAAAACGTAATTTGCTAGCTGCAGCAGCTGCAACGGCAGCTTCTCCTCCAAACTTGCGCACAAACTGGCTAACTGCAGTGCGCACAAGTGAGCTCTGCAGTTCTGAGAATGCCTGCCAGAATGAAGGCTGGACTCCTATATTTATACTAATTCTGGCTAATTGCCTGGGCCGATTTTTCATTCTGGGTGCCTATTTACTTAGTATATAATATTTCTTCTAGCCGACTTCTTCTCTTGGAGGCTAATAACCTAATACAAATTATCCTCTTCTAGGTTTATTAGCCAACTCATTAGGGTTTCTTCTTGCTTCCCGAAATATTCAATTCTCGTTAGGTTTACACGTGGAGGTAAATACCTCTCGCAGCTACCATAATATCAACACATGTGCCTCACCCATTGGGCAATAGAATGTATTCATCACAATCCTAAAATTGCTACAAAATCTCAAAATTGAATACTTCAAAATCTTGAAATTACCAAAATTGAACAGCACTAATTCACACTACAAGCAATGATAACATCATTATTGTTTGGACATTCTTTTGTAAATTGGTTGTGCATGGGATTTGATAGTGCTTTCTAAAATTATTATTTCCTCTTAGGGTTTAATTTTTCCAAAATGGATTTGTAATCACTTCTTTAATGATCTATAAACCGTCGTGGATATTCCACTGGAATAGTTCGTCACAACAGATCTAATAAATAAAATTGAAATCTACACTATAAAGGTTAAATTCCTTTAGATTCCAGAATCTTTAGTTACTAATTTTTTGCTTATACGTGAAACAGATAAAATGTACAAAATAGAGAACAATAAATACAATAACACATCATCCAAACTATAACACAAAGATTTGCTCTAGTAAATTCTTACGGGAGAAAACCCAGCGAGAAGGTGAGGCTACTCTACTCTCTTTTCTCTGGTATGGAAATAATGCAAGTACAAAGGAGACGACACTCTCTATGGAGTTACCTAAGACCTGTGGCCTGTTAAGCTACTACAGAACATTAACCCCCTCTGTTATGCTCTCTAATTTCCCACTCCCAATTGTTCTGCTCTGCTATGGAACAAAATACAATAACATAGAAGGGAACCCCTTCTCCTCCTGGCGGCCTGCTATTTAATATAGCCCGATTGTAAAATTTCAAACCCCACCCAGTTTCAAGTCTCGCTGATATTTGTCAATGTTTAATGCCCAAACCCAGATTTATGACAGCCAAATAAACTCAGCATGTAAACAAAATTTCAGAACTGAAACATGAGGATTTTGAACAATATTTAACACAGAAAATAAGATATATCAGCAGCACAATATTCATAAAAAATTTGCACAGGGATTTTTGGTCTAACAGCGACCCTGGAAAAACCCACAAGGAGAAAATCAGTGAGAGAGGGAGTTTTTATTATTTCAAAGCTTCAGAGACAATTCTTTTTACAACATATTCATCTTCAGAAATTACACAAACTTATCTCAGAATTTCCTAGCAAAAGTCCTTTTGAGCAGCCCCAAAATTGCTCCTCGATTTCTGTGCTAGAAATTTGTACAGATGTACGATTGTCCCAGCATTAAATGTTGCACGGACTGTCTCGAAATTCACGCCCCTTTTCGGAGTTTGTTGTATGGAATTTGCAACAGTAATTACAACTTGAAAACCATGCCCTTTCCTTGAAAAATGAGCCCAAAAACACTGACTCGTACGAACCTCGAATTTCGTGCCAATGGTTGTGTGGACAATACGGATTTTTCTACATAAATTCGTGCCAGCAATTGCCTCAATTTTTGTGCAAGGAAAACTTGTATGGCAACCTTGGGATGCGTTCCAAACACCTTAGAAAACTTCTTGTTGTTCTTTCTCAATTTCTGTGCATACACAAAGTGGTACGGCCCCTAGAAATCCGTACTATACGGCCTCCTATCTTTGTTCTATTATTGCCTCGATTTGCATGCTATTAAACTGCCTTGGAATGCATGCCTTAGCTCTGCAAATGGCCTCCTTTCTCAAGCTCGACCTCCTCTCTTCTTGCTCTCTCAAAAATGCATGAACCACCCAAGAATGGGTGCACCCTCTACCTTAATCGACCTCATGGAGGAAAGGTGAAGAGTCTCTCAATCCAACGATGGAGATTGGATGAGATCAATGGTGGAAATTAATTCACTTGAGTTACCCACTTTCCCTAAGTCCAAAAAGTCACATTTTAATGTCTCACAAATTAAATGACTAGGGTCCACATTAGGCACTTTCTCACCCCTTAGGCACCTAGGTGATGAGAAACACTTGCCTAAGTACTTTTTAATTATTTTAACACTCCCTCTTACCAAGGATAGTGTTACTCACCACTCCAAGCTTGTCCCTAAAGAATACAAACTTGCCTTTGCCCAAGGCTTTGGTGAGTATGTCCACAACATACTCATCTGTAGATATGTACTGTAGCTCAACTGATCCTCTCTGAACATAATCCCAGATGAAGTGATACTGAATCTCAATGTGCTTAGACCTGTCGTGAAAAACTGGATTCTCAGAGAATTTAATGCAACTCTGATTGTCACAGTAAATCATAGTAGGCCTCAACTGCACACCAAATAATCCCACCAACAACTTGCGAAGCCAAAGAGCCTCACAACTGGCCTAACTAGCAGCCATATACTTAGCCTTCGCAAAACTCAAAGTCACTGACTTTTGCTTTCGACTGAACCAAGACACCACTGCTAAGCCCAATCCGAAACAACATCCAGAAGTACTCTTCTTGTCACTGACACATCCTGCCCAATCTGAATTTGTATAGCCCACCAATCGAACTCCATCCCCTCTCAGATAGCCCAGACCATAATCCATTGTACCACAAAGATACCTGAGCACATGTTTTGTTGCCACCCAATGCACTCTCCTAGGCTCCACCATGAACTGACTAAGAGTGTTGACAGCAAAACAAATATCTGGCCTGGTATTGACCAAATACATCAATGAACCGATCAACTAACAATATAAAGTGGAATCAACCAACTGTGACTCAGAAACATGAAGCTTCTTCCAGTTAGTAATCATGGGAGTGGTCATGGGCCTACAATCCTCCATCTGGAATCTCCTCAGAATGTCACAAGCATACTTCCCCTGTCCCAAGAAGATGTGTCCATGCTCCTACCAAACCTCCAATCCCAAAAAATAATGCATTAGTCCAATATCAGTCATCTCAAACTCTGAAGCAAGGCTCTCCTTGCAGCTAGTGATGAGTCTCTCTGCCTCTGTAATGAAAAGATCATCAACATACAGCAAGAGTATGAGAGGATCCTCTCCAACCACAATGAAGTATAGGTTGGGACCCGCCTCACTCTTCTCAAAGCCCAACTGCTGCAAGTAGGCATCAATCCTAGAATACCAAGCTCTAGGAGCTTGTTTCATCCCATACAATGCCTTCTTCAGTCTGCACACATGAGACTCTCTCCCATGCACCTCAAAGCCCAATGGTTGCTCAATGTACACCTCCTCTTGTATGAGACCATTCAAAAATGCAGTCTTCACATCCATCTGATGGATCTTCCAACCCATCTCTACTGTAATAGAGATCACTGACCTGATCAAGGTACATCTAGCAACCGGAGTGAAGGTCTCATCATAGTCAACTCCCTCAACCTGCAAGAACCCCCAAGCCACAAAATGAGCTTTGTACTTCTCAATGCTGCCATCAACAGCATACTTGAGTTTATAGACCCACCTGGAAGTCACCACTGACTTCCCCTCAAATCTAGGAACAATTTCCCAAACATCATTCCTCATGATGGAATTATACTCTTCCATCATGGCATCTCTCCAAACCTGTCTACCAGTAGCCTCCTCAAAAGTGGAAGGCTCAAACTCCTTGATGCTGCTCACCATTCCAATGTAGCTGCAAAATCTCTCGGGAGGTTTACTCTCCCTCATAGCCTGCCTGGGATTCCCCACTGAACCATGTGCCTCCCTCAAAGTATCCTGAAGCCACTTGGGCTTCCTCCTCTCTAAAGTAGTGTCCCGTGGAGGGGACTCTCCCTGCTCAACCCCATCATCTGAAGACTGTGAACCTGAAGTAGAATCTGGAGAACTCGATCCTAAAACCGGTGGACCAGTAACCTATGATCCTGACATTTGTGGCCTGTAACCTGTGGACCAGTCAACACCGAAACTGGTGGTCCCGAACTCTATGTCACTAGAGTCTACTGTGGACTCACCTGAATCTGAGGTGATGACTGCTCACCCCTCTCAGTCCCTCGTGACTTCCTAAAGGCTCCATCCTCCTCAAATCTCACATCCCTTCTAAATACTGTCTTCCTCAAGGAAGGCATGTATATGCGGAAAGCCTTTGAAATCTCGCTATACCCAACAAAGATCCCCCTCTCTGTCATGGGTTCTAGCTTTTTCCTCTTCTTAGAAGGGACGTGTGAATATGTAAGGCACCCAAAAATCCTAAAGTGCCCAACATCGGGCTTCTTCCCAGAGAAAACCTCCTCGGGAATCTTGTCCCCCACTGCTCGGTGTGGAATCCTATTATGCAAATAAACTGCAGTATAACATGCCTCAGCCCAAAGAAAAAGTGGCAACCCCTGATCATGCAACATGGCTCTTGCAGTGCCAACTATGGCCATGTTCTTCCTCTCAGCAACCCCATTCTGTTGTGGGTTGTAAGGAACAGTCAACTCTCTCCTGGTGCCCTCTCCTGCACAGAAGTCAATAAACTCCTTGGAGGTATACTCACCCCCATTGTTTGTCCTTAGAACTCTGATTTTCCTCCCAGTCTAGTTCTCCACAAGAGCTTTGAACTCTTTGAACCGATTTAAGACCTGTCCTTTGGTCTTCATGAAGAAAATCCAAGACTTCTGAGAGAAGTCATCAATGAATATGACATAGTATAAACAACCAGTCAAAGATGCAGAAGACATCAGACCACATACGTCAAAATGAATCAGATCAAGTATACCTGCTACTTTGCTGTCACTGCTTGGAAAAGCAGTCTCAGTGTACTTTCCCAAAGCACACCCTTTGCACAACTCCTGGTGCTCTGTACTGAACTCTGGAACTCCAGTCACAATCTCCCTCGGTATCCTCAAAGCCCCATGATGCAAATGGGCCAACTTTATGTGCCATAGCTCACAAAGATCATTGTTGTTGGTAGAATGAAATAATGCACTCACTAGCTGGAACATGAGCTTGTACAGCTTCTCATGTCAAGTCCCAATCACTTTGGTCGAAGTGATACTGGACCCCTTGGGAAATAGAAGCACCTGTCCATCACGGAACAACACCTCATAATCCCTCTCCTCAATAGCAGACACTGAAATCAAGTTCTTCTTCAAGCCAGGAACATATAGGACCTCTCTCAACAACATGGGAGGTAGAGACTCCCTATGAAATGATATTGTCCCACTACCAACTGTCTTGACCACCCGGTCATCTCCAAGCACTACCTCAGATCACCAATCTGGGTAAGATCTGTCAAATGCTCACGAACACTTGTCATATGGCAGGAGGCACCATTGTCAATATACCACACACTGGAATGAGTGGCTCTAGTGGAAAGACATACCACTAAGGAAAACTAATTATCGAACTTGGGAGAGAACTCCTCCACCTCTGTTGAAGTTGTTGTATGCTTCTTCTTCTTCTTTGAACACTGTCTTGCATAGTGCCCAAACTTGTCACATGCAAAGCACTTGACTTTGCTCATGTCCTTCTTGCCTTCACCCTTCGGTGTGTTTCCTCCCTTAGGACCCTTTTTGAATTTCTTCTTCTTGTTGGCAACAAGAGCCACATTCTCCTCCTCATGACCTCTAGATGAATTGCCATGCACATAACCTCTCTGGGTCTCCTCCTGAACAAAATCATCCCAAAGACGTTCCCACTTGGGAAGGTTCTCCCTAGCCACAATGCCCTAAACAAAAACAGCCCATTGTTTGGAAACTCCATTCAATGTTGTCCTCACAAGTTCACTGTCAGCAATGGCCTCCCCAAAAGCTCCAAGTTCATCTCTCACCTATGTCAACCTGGTAAGATATGTAACCACATTTTCAGCCTTGATCATTTTGATGTTTTTCAGTTTTTCTCTCAAAACCATCTTTCGATTCTCATTTGTACTCCGGTACAACTTCGTCAAGGACTCCCACATCTCATAGGCATTTGCTTTCCCTATCACATGAGGAATCAAATGGTCCTTGATGGCATCAAGGATAATTCTCTTGGCCTTGATACTCTTCTTGGTGTATGCTGCTAGAAAAATAGCATCTGTGGTTACATTCATTGGATTTGTTGTGGAGTTCTCAACAATATCACATAACTCACTTTCTTGCAACAGCAAGATCATCCTCTCCTTCCAAGCACCAAAGTTCACTGCCCCATCAAGTCTGTCCTCAACCATCAAACCGGTAGCCATTGAACCTTTTCTACTGCAAATAAAAAATTCAAATTTATGTCCGATGAAGTGACTTCTATCCCCCTTTTCTGACTTGCTGATATAAATCTGTCCTTCTTTAACCCAGCTCTGATACCATGTAAAATTTCAGACCCCACCCAGTTTCATGTCTCGCTGATATTTGTCAATGTTTAATGCCCAAACCCAGATTTATGACAACCAAATAAACTCAGCATGTAAACAAAATTTCAGAACTGAAACATGAGGATTCTGAACAATATTTAACGTAGAAAATAAGATATATTAGCAGCACAATATTTAGAATTTTTTTGCACAGGGATTTTTGGTCTAACAGTAACCCTGGAAAAACAAGGGGAAAACCAATGTGAGAGGGAGTTTTTATTATTTCAAAGCTTCAAAGAAAATTATTTTTACAACATATTCATCTTTAGAAATTACACAAACATATCTCAGAATTTCTTCAGCAAAACTCCTTCTGAGCAGCCCCAAAATTGCTCCTCGATTTATGTGCCATAAATCCGTACAGATGTACGGTTGTCCCAGCATTAAATGTTGTATGGACTGTCTCGAAATTTGTGCCCCTTTTTCTAAGTTTGTTGTATGGAATTTGCAACAGTAATTACACCTTGAAAACCATGCCCTTTCCTTGAAAAATGAGCCCAAAAAAACTGAACCGTACAGACCCCCATTTTCGTGCCAATGGTTGTACGAACTGTACGGATTTTTCTACAGAAATCCGTTCGAACAATTGCCTTGATTTCTGTGTAAGGAAAACTTGTATGGCAGCCTTGGGATGTGTGCCAAACACCTCAGAAAACTTGTTGTTCTTTCTCAATTTCAGTGCATACACAAAGTGGTACAGCCTCTAGAAATCCGTACTGTACGGCCTCCTATCTCTGTTGTACTATTGCCTTGATTTGCGTGCTATTAAACTACCTTGGAATGGGTGCCTTAACTCTGCAAATGGCCTCCTTTCTCAAGCAGAACCTCCTCTCTTCTTGCTCTCTCAAAAATGCATGAACCACCCAAGAATGGGTGCACCCTCTACCCTAATCGACCTCATGGAGGGAAGGTGAAGAGTCTCTCAATCCAACGGTGGAGATTGGATGAGATCAATGGTGGAAATTAATTCACTTGAGTTACCCACTTTCCCTAAGTCCAAAATGTCACCTTTTAATTTGTCTCTCACAAATTAAATGACTAGGGTCCACATTAAGCACTTTCTCACCCCTTAAGCACCTAGATGATGAGAAACACTTGTCTGGGTATGCTTTAATTATTTTAACATCTATAACCATCTAGGGGTAGGGTTTTGACTTCCTCAACCCTCAATTGTGATAAGGTTTAGGACCTTCTAGAATCTTCTTGAGATTACATACATGGCTAGCCCCATATGTGTGAGTAACAAGGGTTGACGTGGCATCCTCTTGTCCCATGGTGGGCAACATGGTAGGTGAACTTGTGGGAGGCATAACTTTTGCATACGAGCTCTGATTGATGCGATTTTTGCACCGTTGGAAAGGTCTCGATGTGTAGAATAGCGTCACGAGGTCCAAGCAAATGTTAGGAAAGTTTCAACCCCAAAAAATGTCGTTTGATGCCTCGAATGACTCCAGAAGGTTTCAAACCTCAATTTTCCAAATTGGGACCTGCCATTAAAATCACCCTGCAAGTTGATTCCTCCATTTTTTTCACTCTAAAAGCATCGAGATAGATGACAAATAATATAATGATCCAATCCAGATCATTTCAGCTGCTAAAGCAAAGGTGATTTCTCCATATGGAGAACTGGAAGTTTAATAGTAAATACAGAATGAGTGCTCAAATCCCCAACTAATAAGAGGCAAACTCATGAACTGCACTATCAGCATTTGCTCAACCTACAAAGGATGATGCCAAGAACAAATCCCATGGCATTAGAGGAGTTACTAGTTCAATGACAAGATGTGATTTGAGTCGTGGTTGCCAAGGATACATCCACTAATAGCGTGCTTGGACATCAAAAGTCCATTCCAAGTCTCAGGCCGTTTTGAACAACATGACTAAACCATAGCTATGGCCTCCCAAGTTGCATCGAAATTGTGTGATTGAAAGGTCTCAACAAGTTCCATCCCATCCCAATTTAATTTATTTCTAAAAGTTTTGTTTTGCATTGACCAACATAATCCTTTAAAACCTTGTGGGAGGGGGAGGAATGGAAGAATTGATGGATTACTCTATGGATCCACTGGAGGGATTATGCAATCATTACATTTTCACGAAACAAGAAGAAATCAACAAGGGAAGGATCAAAGATATGTAAGGTGTGCAACAAAATCTTCTCAGAGTCTTTTGGTCAATTCATTGAATGGGATATCAAGAAGAGGGGGAATTAGGGCTATGACAAAAAGCCCTAATTTCGCAGAGGATAGGTCAAGGAATAGAGACATCATGGCAAAAGACTGTGATTTGGGGAACTTAGGTATGATGGATCTTGGTGGTTTCCTTGGCCAAATTAACCTAACCTACAAGAATCTGAAGGACATAATCAAAGGAATAGAGCAAATAATGATTTTAGAAGCTTCAATGGGGAAGGACAAGGCCCACTAAAATATTCCCAGGATTTAGAAATGAGAGAAGGAAATGGATTTCAAGTTAATGTGATGGGTGTCAAACAATGATGAAGCAAAATTGAAGGTATTATCGAATTCGTCAAGATGCAATCATGTTAATACAAATTCAAGGGAATCTATTAAGGAAGCAAGATCATAAGTCAAGTGGCAAAAGGTTTTCATCTTAGAAAGAACTCAACTAGAAGAGGATTAGATGATACATTGATAAGGCAGGAACTAAGTTGTCTCAAAAATTTTGAATTTGGGAAGGAAGTAGGTGGTCTACCAATTTCTAACCTATCTTCTAAGGCAGAGTTGATTGGAGGTATAAGGGAAAAAATATTGGATAGAGGAATAGAGAATAAGATGGAAGATCAAAAAGTATCTAGCAAGATGGGAGATCAAAAAGAGAATCCAACAAGAAGGCAAAAGGAACAAGGGCATGTGTTAAACTTCAAAAGATGAGGATGAGGCTCATTATGGGAGAAGATGTCATCACCAACCAAATAAGTTTGTATTCCAAAACCACTATTATAAGAAAATTCCATGACAAAGTAATCTCATAGAAAACTCTATCCAAATGGGTTAGTAAGGTTTGGAAGAAACAATTGGCTAGAGAGTGGATAACTTTTGTTTTTTAGGAATGGAAGGGATAAGAAGTTGATTAAGAGTGGGAAATGATACTACGATAGAGCAGTATTGGCATTGAAGGAGTGGCACCTCTATTTCAATCCTCTAAAGGAGCCCTCAGACATTGTACATGTTTGGGTGAAGCTACCATATCTCCCATATGAGCTATGGTAATATGAAATAGCATACCCTTAGGGACATTTGTAACAGGCTTGGAAAATTCTTAGATATAAATGAAAAAACCCTAAGGAAAGAAGTCACCTCAATTGCTAAAATATGTATTAAACTTAATTTAGTGGATGGTTTACCAAATGTGATGAATATTGAGATAGTGAGGTGGTCTTACGGAAAGCAGATCGACTATGTGCAAATTTCATTTAGATGCACTATATGTAAATCTTATGGTCACTTGAAGAGGGCTTTCCCTAAGAAAATTGAACCTGCAGAAGATCTTGAAGAGGAAAAGGAAGTATTTCAAGTCCAAAAGGAGATTCCCAAGGAAAGTACTTATAGGATAGAGGTCCAGGGCTTACCTATGAAAGGGAAGGAGTCAATTGAAATTAAGACTGGCAGATAGTTTATTACAGGAGTTAGCAAGAGCAAGGGAGAAGAGGTCCATTATTCAAAATAAGCATTTAACTTAAAACAAAAAATAAAAATGATCTTTGGCCATATGGAGGAGCCATATTTCAAACAGTAAATAATTTATAAACTGTCGTGGATATTCCACTCGAACAGTTTGTCATGACAAATCTAATAAACAAAACTAAAATCTACACTATGAAGTTTAAATTCCTTTAGATTCCAGAATATTTAGTTACTGATTTTTTGCTTTTGCATGAAATAAATAAAATGCATAAAATAGAGAACCATAAATACAATCACATACCATCCACAAAATAACACAAAGATTTTCTCTGGGAAACCCTTACAGGAGAAAACCAAGCTAGAAGGTGAGGTTGTTTTGTTCTCTTTTCTCTGGTCTAGAAATAATGCAATTACAAAGGAGAAGGCACTCTCTATGGAGTTACCTAAGACATGTGGCCTGTTAGGCTACTACATAGCATTAACCCCACTGTTATGCTCTCTAATTTCCCATTCTGAGTTGTTCTACGTTGCTATGGAACAAAATACAATAACATAGAATGGAACCACTTCTCCTCCTAGTGACCTGCTATTTAACATAGCCCGATAGCCATCTAGGGGTAGGTTTTTTAATTCCTCAACCTCAATTGTGATAGGGTTTTGAACATTCTAGAATCTTCTTGAAATTACATACATGGTTAGCCATGTATGCATGAGTAACAGGGGTTGATGTGGCATCCTCTCGTACCATGGTGGTCAACATGATAGGTCAACTTGCGAGAGGCATAACTTTTGCATACGAGTCTGATTGACGTACGGTCTACACCGTTGGAAAGGTCTCGGAGTGTAGAACACCACAAGAGGTGGGCTTAAGTTATGGACACCAGAAACCCAAAAAACGTTGTTTAATGCCTCGAAATGGTTCTGAAAAGTTTCGGACCCCAATTTTCCAAACTGGGACCTACCACTTAAATGGCCCTACAAATTGATTCCTCCATTTTTTTTCCACTCTGAAAGCATCGAGATAGATAACAAATACTATAACGATCCAATCTGGATTATTAAGTAATGTTAGGAGAGTCCTTTGGTGATTAAACTCAAACTAAGAAGAAGGAACCAAAGAACGATAATGAAGGGAAGGAACCTGTTGTAAAAAAAGGAATAAGTGTTGGTGATGAGAGATTCTCAAAGCATTGCAATTACAGGACCTCGGAGAAGAAGCTATAGGGAAGAAATATAAGAGTTATCTTGCAGAAGAACATCAAGTTCTTCAAAATGGGAGAGGGGGAGAGTGCAATATCAGATTCAAGTGGAGCTTAAACTCCTCACAAAACTCTGATGTTGCCTATGTACTAGACAAGAAAAAATATCATTTGAGGTCGATGAAAAAACAGGCAAGGTTGAATCAAGTGACAATAAAAGGAGGATTGGAAGGAGGAATGATCCAAACCTCCACTCAGCAAGGTCAAGGAAGGTCTTATCTCTCTTTAGCACAGCAAAAAGCAAGTTAAAATTTTTAAAAAGGTAAACAAACTACCATTGTTGGGAACCTTAGAGTAGGGAACGCTTCCCGGAAGGTTCAAAATGATTTTCATGTCTCTGAACATTAAGGGGTTTAGATCTCCCCAAAAGAAAGATTCCCTTAAGAGAGTTGTAAATAGGTATAGGCGTGATGTTTTTATGTTTCAAGAAATCATGATAGGTACAGAGGAATCTAAGAGAGTGTTTTAATCCAATTTCCCATGATGGAGTTTCAGTTATTGGGAGCAAAAGAAATGTCAAGCTTCGTGATATGATTGAAGGATTTTGTGGAAATGAAGGAGGCTATTTTTATGAAGTCAACCAAGAAATTAAGTTTCTCTAAAGAGTTAAAAGTGGACTTTCATCTGATGAAAATCTAAACACCACATATACCCAAAGGAAGGAGATCTGGGAGGGACATTCTAGATCGGCCTATTTTTCAACGGAAAAATATAATATGTGGGGGAGATATGAATTCATGCTTAAGGATAGCAAGAGTATGGAGAGAGGAAATAAGATATGATCCTCTAGTAGACTTTCTATATTCTAAGTTGGAAGGAAAAATATTTATGTGATATTGAGCCACTGGAAATTAAATACAAATGAGAGAAAAGGTGCAAAAGGGATAAGGAAGAGGATAGATTAAAAAATTTAAGGTCTGAAGGGATGATGGAAGAAGACTAAAGAATCAAGGCATGGACAAGAATAGGAGGATTGTCAACCATGGACCTATTATTATTCAATTGGACAGTGGTGGAAAGAAGCACCCCTACACCTTTTAAATATAATCCCTCATGGGCATCTAATGAGGAATACCAAAAGATGATTAAGCAGGTTTGGGGGCCCTACAGTGAGAACAAGGATAACTCATCCATGAAGCAAATGCAAGACAATCTAGTTAGGATCAAGAAGGTATTTATGAAGTAGGAAAAAAAGAGGGCTAAAGAATCCAAAGAAGGAATGGAGAGGACAGAAGGCAAATTAGAGGAGGCTTATAAGAAATACACAGACTCCAGAGAGCTCTTTTGTTGAGGAGTATTGTAATGAAGTCAAACTACTGAAAGAAGAGAAGAATCATTTGTTGAAGTTAGAGGACGGATGGAGGATTAAAATGAGAGCAACATAGCTAAAAGAGGGAGATGGCAATGCCATGTATTTTCATAATTACGCCAATATGAGTAAATTTCGTAATACTATCTGGGAACTGAGAAAATTAGGTCGCAAAGCTACCTCCTTTGATGACTTGTCAGAAGAAGGCATCAAATATTTTGAAATTCTATATTAGAGGGAAAATATAGCAAAGGCATCAATTATAACTCGGTATTTTTCAAGTTTTGTTAGTCAGGAGCAAAGATAACAATTGATGGAGGGGGTGTCTAAAGAGGAACTAAAAAATGTGGTGTTCTCTTGTCAAAAGGACAAAAGCCCAGGTCTGGATGGGATACCTATGGACTTTTTTATGACTTTTATTATTTGTTGGAAGCAAATCCATTGAAGGTTGTAGAGGAATCAAGACATGAAGGTAGTATCTTAGGAGAATATAAGGCTACATTCTTAGTAGTGATCCATAAAAAGGACCATCCAGAGACATTTGAAGATTTTAGCCCCATTTCCTTGTGCAATGCAATATACAAGGTCGTTGACAAGGTAATAACACTGAGGATTAAACCAATTTTGCCAGACGTAATTCCAAAGAGCAATTTGGGTTTCTGAGAAGAAAGAATATTAATGACACTCATGGGATTGCGCAAGAAGTCTTTCGTGTTGTCAAAGTTGTAAGAATTTCAACCTTAGGTAAATTACTTCCTTATAATCTCAAGCAAAAAATTACTTGACCATAGAATAATTAGTAATTACACACTAGATGGAAATTAACTAGTAATTAAATAGCGAAAGCAAAATAAATTCCCAAGCACACAAACAAATTTTTATCGTCCTTCAAAGCAACTTTTCATTAAATTACTCCAAGGTTACAAAGGCTCCCATACTACAAAAATAGCCCACTGAGAAAAAATAAAATTACAACAAGACATGTTTGTTTTGGCCCTGCCAGAAACTCAGCTGAAGAAACCCTCTGTACAGTTGTCCGAACTCAAATATGTCGTTGTACAGCCTACACATGGTTGTACAGCCCCAGAAATTGTACGACCTCTACCTCCCTGCTAGATAGTACTGTCTCCACGAATTTCTGGTTGTTCGGTTGTTCTTCCACTTGTTGTTAATGCTTGTTCTCTCCTCCTTCGGACTAAGCAAAATTCCTTCTTTGCTCTCTCTGTGTCTCAACTCACTGCGATCCACTCTTTGTCTACACTAGATTTGCCTGTTGGTCCTCATATCTACTAGATTTGTCTGTTGGCCACTCAAATCTGCATTAGATCTGCCTGTTAGACCTCAGATCTACTAAATCTGTCTGTTGGTCACTTAGATCTGCCTGTTGGTCCTCAGATCTGCTAGATCTGTCTGTTGGTCACTCAGAATTGCACTAGATCTTCCCACTGGACCTCAGATCTACTAGAAGGTATGTTGGTCACCCAGATCTGCACTGGATTTGTCTTTTGGACCTCAGATCTGCTAGATCTATCTACTGGTCACTCAAATATGCACTAGATCTGCTTGTTGGTCCTTTAGATCTACTAGAACTGTTTGTTGGTCACTCAGATCTGCACTGGATCTACCTATTGGACCTCAGATCTATTTAAAGGAGCCAATGGCTCCCCTTCCTATGCTCTGAATCTACTCAAATTATCTCTCTCTAATCCCTTGAGACTTTTTGGTGTACAAAGTGTGTCTTCTTCTTTCAATTTGTCTTTCTTTTATAACTTTGAGTTGATGACCAAATCTTCCTAACCCTAATCTCACTTTGAGATCAATGGCTAAGATTAAATCTCAATCTCACTTGAGATCAATGGTTGAGATTCATCTAAATCACTAGTGTAAAAATTACACTTTATTAGACTTTACATAACTCAAAATTAAAAGGCTCCAGAAAATCTACAACCTCTGCCTCCTTGTTGCATAGTACGGCCTCCACGAATTTCTGGATGCAAGGTTGTTCTTCCACTTGTTGCTACTGCTTGTTCTCTCCTCCTTCGGACTAAGCAAAATTCCTTCTTTGTTCTCTCTATGTCTCAACACAATGTGAATCACTCTGTGTCTGTATTAGATCTGCATGTTGGTCCTCAGATCTACTAGATCTGTGTGTTGGTCACTCAGATCTACACTAGATCTGCTTGCTAGACCTCAGATCTGCTAGATTTGTCTGTTGGTCACTCAGATCTGCACTAGATCTACCCATTGGTCCTCAGATCTACTAGATATGTCTGTTGGTCACTCACATCTGCACTAGATCTGTCTGTTGGACCTCGGAACTACTAGAAGGTTTGTTGGTCGCTCAGATCTGCACTAGATCTGCCTGTTGGACCTCAGATCTGCAGGATCTGTCTGCTGGTCACTTAGATCTGCACTAGATTTGCATCTTGGTCCTTAGATCTGCAAGATTTGTCTGCTGGTCACTTAGATCTGCACTAGATTTGCCTATTGGTCCTCAGATCTGCTAGATCTGTCTGCTGGTCACTAAGATCTGCACTAGATCAACTTGCTAGACCTCAGATCTACTAGAAGGAGCCAATGGCTCCTCCTATGCTCTGAATCTGCTCAAATGATATCTCCCTAATCTCTTGAGTCTTCTTGGTGTACAAAGTGTGTCTTCTCCTTCCACTTTGTCTTTCTTTTATAATTTTGAGTTGATGACCAAATCTTCTTAACCCTAACCTCACTTTGAGATAAATGGTTGAGATTAAATCTCAATCTCACTTGAAATCAATGGTTGAGATTCATCTAAATGACTAGTGTAAAAATTACACTTTATTAGACTTTACCTAACTCAAAATTAAAAGGCTCTTCACTTTAATAATTTACTTTAATAAAGTGAATTACAAAATGGAAAGGACTTTGAACGATTTAACGCACGTTTGACACAAAACCTATGCGAAAGTTCCTGACCAGGCTACAATCATCAACAAAAGTAAAGCGAAGCCTACTTTCATAGTTAAACTAGATCTTTCAAGGTTTATGATAGAGTAACCTATATCTCAGAATAATTGTGATTCATGTAGGGCTTCCAATTGCATTCATAAACTAGATTGAATCTTGCCTGAAGAATTGTCTCTTTTTCTATTTTAATTGATGGTTCATCTACTACATTTTTCAAGTATACAAGAGGGCTTAGGTTCAGATGCCTGCTTTCCCCATTACTTTTCCTGTTGGTAACAAAAGGATTGAATAGATACATATGCTATCTAAAGTCTACAAGAACTTTAAAAGGGATTCTGATCTTTGAAAATCTTTGGGTAACTCAATTACTTTTTGTGGATGATGCGATATGCTTTCGAGATGGAACCGTGTGGGACGCTAAATATTTTCAAAAAGCAGTGAAGTTACTCTGTGAAGCTACAGGAATGGAGTTGAATTCTCAGAAGTCTGCAATTTTTACAATAAAACTCTTCCATGGCATGAAAACGCAATTAGGGTGATCCTTCCTTTCCAGTTTCGAGCTTTAGATTCAAGGTTTTGTGTAATAGAGCTTTCTATTGAAACCAAATGCTTAAGGGAAAAGGGACTAGACGTGTCTCATTGAAAAAATGGAAAATATGATAAAGGTATGCTTCAAAGGATGGCTTTTGTTAGAAGGCAGAGAGTAACTTTGGTGAAATTTGTTTTGGAGGCCATTCCAGTCTATTGGTTTTCAATGGCCTACATCCCTAAATCCATAATTGACAAAGTTAGCAAACTGTGGTTCAAATTCTTGTGGGAAGTAGGTAAACAAAAAGGTGTGCCTCTAGTTTCTTGAAAAAAGTTGTCAAGGCCAGAGGCAATAGGAGGATGGGGTTTCAAAAACCCTTTTCTATTTGGAAAAGCTCTTGCTGCTAAAAGCCTTCGACATTTGTTATCTTCCAATGGGTATTGTGGGGCACCAAAGAGGGCACCCATCTCCATTCGCATAGTTATTTCTATTGTAAACTTCCCTCGCCAGTTCAGTTGAGCAGGGCAGCTTCTAATAAATAATTAGCATGGTTTTTTTGTCAGGCAGTTAACTAAATAAAAAGTGAAACAACACTTGTCAGTCAGAAATAAAGCAGCAAATTTCTTGTTGATGTTGTAAACAAAAATCGCCCAGTTTGATAAAAAGGGTGTTTTCTTGCTGAAAAGACAATAGATGGTCATTTACTTCTCAATTCCAATATTGTTCTCTTTCATTCTCTACATATTTTGTATTGTACAACGTTTTATTATTGTGCCGGTCTATTTTGTTGTTACATTTTAAATTTTGCATATAGAATTGTGGATCAATTAGTATCAAAGCCTTGATCCAAGCCAGCTTCTGCTCAATCACGGAATTCAGAAGAGAGGCCATCCAACAATTTTTTTTTCTCAGAGACAAACGTCCTTCTCGGGACTTCTAGTGCGCCCCCCTCAGGGCTTCCAACACGTTCATCTTTCACCATTCTCCAGCATCTAGTGATAGATCGACATCCGTGGTGAATGAAAACTATGCCGCCACAAGGAGAGCCATCTACAAAGGATTATGCATCCACTACCACAGCTCCAATTCAGGATTTAACGATGGCTCTCGAGGAGCTACTCCGTCTACAACAACGCAGAGCTCCAACACCCTAAGTCATAGGGTTCGCCGAACTTGAACCTTGAGGTTCGAAGTTCGGCGAACCTCAACAAAATGTTCAGGTTCGGCTCTTGTTCGCTCGGGTTCGGTTGGGGTTCGATTCAAGTTCGCCTTTCGGGAAGGGTCACGCGCACCCTAATGTTGTTCTCGGGCACTGCCAATAAAATAATTTTTTTTAGCAGCGTCTCGATTTATCCGCGTCGTGCCTCATCCTAGTGAAGAACGCCTGATTGTTTGGATTTGAATAGGCACCGAGGTTGTTCTGCATAAATTAATGAATGGGAGTAAGGAAGCATGCCCCCTGTTTCTGCCTACTTATTCCTGCAAGAAGATTGTTGGCATTTATGGCTAGCCATTCCACGACCAGACTGCTGGAATTTACGGGTAGCCATTCCGCGACCACCGACGCTCGGACTCGAGAGCACTCCACCGTATATCTCACGCAATTATATTGCAACTTCATAGATTTTTTTTTTTAATTATTTGTATATATACATGTAATTTCATAGTTTTATAGGGACTCGAGAGCATTCAACCTATATGATAGGCCTGTATATCTCACGCAGTTTTATTGCATCTTTATAGAATTTAATTTTTTTTAATTATTTTATATATACATGTAACTTTATAATATTATGTTATATAGACTATAATAATAGTTGAAATTGATTATTTTTATTAATTAAGAGTTAAATTATATAATTTGAAAATAATTTATTTAAGTTATATAATTAAATAAATAAATAGATCACTATACCTATTTTATTATTATTATATTATATATATATATATATTCGAACTTAATGTCGAACCTCATTCGAACGTTATCAAAAAATTCGAATTCGAATCGAACCTAATCGTTGCCGAACCCGAACCATGTGACATAGCAAACACCCATGCAGCTCGATACGCGCTTTCAATAACTAAAGTTTGCGGGCCAAATGAATGGCGAGAATGTAGATTCTTGGCTTCACAATATTTCCACATACATGTACCTTCCGTACATGTTCTGAGATGACAAAAGACATGAAGCTTCAGATTGTCAGTCTGCAACTCGAGGGAATTACGCAGACATGGTGGGACACTCAACTGGAGACTTATTCCTGGGTCATGGATAGAGGTGACTCGATCGAGACACAAACACCACACATTACATGGGATGGATTTTGCCAGGCACTCAAAGAGCGATTTTACCCACCGGGGTATCACCGAAACCTCCTCGCCAACAACTGGCCAATCAGTCCGTACAGGGATACATCGACATCTTCTGCAAACTGTGCATCCAGCTCCACATCACCGATCCGGAAGAGGTATGGATTGTCAAGTTCAATTATGTCTTATTGCTAAGCATCCATCATGAAATTGATTTGTTTGAGAGTTCTTCCTTAGACAAGGTCTTTCTTCAAGCCTTGGTCGTCGAGCGTAAAGTGGCTCCTCAAATCCGCTCAACCCAACCCAAATATGACCCTTCTACTGTTGACCATTCTCAGGTTACCCCTACCACCACCTCCACACCTCGAATGACGCCCCAGTGTACCTTCCACAAGACCAACTCGCATATTGTTGTCAATTGTCGAGCACTTCAAAACCTTCACCCCAACAAAATTGTTTTTGCAGAGGTCGCTCAGTCTAATTCCTTTGACCCTCTTGAAGTCGTTTCTCTCAAAAATCGTACAGAAGTTGACCCATCTCTAATTCTGAAGACCACTAATGAACACAACACATCTCATGTGCCCCTGTTTACCCACACTTGTCAAATTAAGCATGAATTGGCTACTCTCATCCTATACAATAGAACCCAAAAGAACCTCATCACCCAGGACTTGGTCCAACGCCTACAACTCCCAACTACTCCGCACCCTGAACCATATCAGCTCGGATGGGTACAAAAGGAAGGCCCGTGCCTCACTGTCTCCCGGTGTTGTGTGGTGACCTTTACTATTGGCCCTTTCCGGGATATTGTGGTGTGTGATGTTTCTCCTTTAGATTGTGCTGACATGTTACTTGGACTCCCCTACCAACAGGCCTGAAACGTTATTTATCATGCTAAATTCTATAAATACCACCTGCAACATGAGGGACGCACCTGTGTTTTCACATCCTCTACCCCTCAATCCACACAACCTATAACCAGACAAGAAGTCGTTAAACAAGTAAGTCTGAATAAATATGTTTCCATGTGTTTGGTTCGCCCCATTAAACTAGACCACCTGACTATCCCAACACCTCATGACATGTCTCCCCAACTCCCAGAAATTGCCAATGCCTTTCCCCAACCCACTACCCCTGTCTTGCTCTATTGAGCACACCATTGATCTCGTTTCGGAAGCCTCTTTGCCCAATGCCCCTTCATACCACCTCACTCCCCAAGAGGTTGATGTGATAACATGCCAACCTGACCAACTTCTGAATTCAAGACCTACCGCACCTTCATCTTTGCCTTTTGCATCTCCAACCTTTCTTATGCCAAAACAGGTTTATGTTCCAATAGTCTCCTTCAACAAGTTATGTATTAGAACGGGACTGGGCTTGACTCCCTCGCGGGAGGGCCCAGGAAAATGAAAGCAATAGCTTGTCATGCAATGCAATCATCAATAGCTTTATGTGATCAGTATGCTTATTAAATGGGCGGCTGCATGGATGGGGGAGTTGATTCCTTCCCCAGTTGATTCCTTCCCCACATCCAATGAGGATTTGTATGATAACAATCCAGTCTCCATCTGAGCAATTATCACTAAAACTAGCATGTGAATTAGCCCTATTGACGTCTTTTACTCGCTAGACTAAGCTTTGTTGGGATATATTAATTGACAACATAGGCTATGCCGTTTATTTTGGGCAGCCGAATAAATAAGTAAAAGGTTTCCACCATCCACGCGAGTCCCAAACCTAAACCTAATTTGTTGTCTATGCTTCATGTAAAAGTGTGACATCACGGCCATGCCATCTCTAGTCTCTGTTAAAAGCACCCTCGTTAGTTAATGCGTGGAATTCTATGATGAGGAGTTACGACGATGATATGATGGGCATGGCATTTGAATTTTATTTCGCCAACTGTATATAGGTGCACGCCACGATTGCTTATGATCAGAATTTGTATTTTTCTGTTGTTGTTGCGAGTGGACGTTCTAGGGAATATCGACCACTTTTACTCAAAAAGGAATTCTTGTTGTATCCTCTGTGAGAAATGAGGGACCTAATTCTCAAACAGTCGTCAATGCTGCGCCATGGATATTTACGGTTGGAGCGACCTCAATCGATCGAGAATTCCTATCAAACGTTGTTTTAGGCAATAGGTAAGGGCATCACCATGTCAAATCTCAACCACTCGATCGTGCACCCGCTTGTGTACGTTGGAAGCATTACTAACAAGTCCAGTTATCCAATAGCCGCAAGCGATTGTCTTCTAAATTCCTTAGACGCAAGTAGAGCGAAAGGAAACGTTGTAGTCTGTATGGCGAATGTCACAGTTGCATCGAGGTATATCATGAAATAACAGTCTAGGATGCGGGAGGCATAGACATGGTCGTTGTGGACGATATATAGATATTTGAAGCATTTGATTACGGTACCTTTCCAACGACTGCAGTAAGTAAAACGTATGCAATGGAGATATTTTCTTACATAAAATCAACCAGAGGTGGTCACAAATTACAATCCCGCTCTTGTTATTGCATATTTTTTGTCAAGAGGACCTCAAGGGCTGACCCAGAACATTCTCAAGCTAGACATCAACGCACCAGGTGTGAATAAGACTTGCAGCTTAGCCTTCCCTATGCACCTGCTTGTGTACGTTGGAAGCATTACTAACAAGTCCAGTTATCCAATAGCCGCAAGCAATTGTCTTCTAAATTCCTTAGACGCAAGTAGAGCGAAAGGAAACGTTGTAGTCTGTATGGCGAATGTCACAGCTGCATTGAGGTATATCATGAAATAACAGTCTAGGATGTGGGAGGCATAGACATGGTCGTTGTGGACGATATATAGATATTTGAAGCATTTGATTACGGTACCTTTCCAACGACTGCAGTAAGTAAAACGTATGCAATGGAGATATTTTCTTACATAAAATCAACCAGAGGTGGTCACAAATTACAATCCCGCTCCTGTTATTGCATATTTTTTGTCAAGAGGACCTCGAGGGCTGA
Organism: Picea engelmannii; assembly: GCA_009831015.1. Taxonomy (NCBI): domain Eukaryota; kingdom Viridiplantae; phylum Streptophyta; class Pinopsida; order Pinales; family Pinaceae; genus Picea; species Picea engelmannii. The sequence goes on from ML781307.1 coordinate 824,990, forward strand.
CCCAGAACATTCTCAAGCCAGACATCAACGCGCCAGGTGTGAATAAGACTTGCAGCTTAGCCTTTCCTATGCCATGTGAGGTGGCTAGGTGTGAATAAGGCTATGGTCGTAGTCTTTCCTACGCCATGCGAGGTGGCTAGGTGTGAATAAGACTATTGGGAGAGGAGAAACATCACAACATGCTAGTAGCTATGTGCTACTATTGGATTGTTACGTAGTCATGAGACCATGGAAATGGTTGTGTACCACTGGACAATAGTTGTGTACTACTATGACATGGAAACAGTTGTGTACTATTGGACAACATTACAGTAGCTGTGTGCTATTGGTTGATTGCAGCATAGTCATAAAGAATGTGGCAGATGATTTGAGCTACCGATGGCATGGTAGTAGCAATATGCTACTAGCTAATTGCAGAGTAATCAGTGGATTACTAGATGAAGGAACACATTGGTTTCACGAGGAAACCTCGATATGTCTTGGGGGACATTAGTTCCATGAGGGCACCTCGATGTGTCAATGAGATGTTTGAGGTAGGGATCAAGAGGGAGTACACTGTTCCTCACAACCCTCAACGAAATGGGGTTGCAGAGAGGAAGAACATATCTATTGTTGAGTCAGTCAAGGCGATGATTTATGATCAACATTTACCTATGTTTCTGTGGGCAAAGGCATCCATGACTGTAGTGTATGTTCAGAACAGAAGTTCTTGAGGAACATGACTCTCGAGGAGGCCTTCAACGGAGTGAAGCCTGAGGTTGGACACTTCAAGATATTTGGGTGTTCAATATACATTCATGTACCCAAGGAGAAAAGGACCAAACTAGACCCTTCAGGTAGAAAGTGTACATTTGTGGGGTACAGTGAGTCTTCAAAGGAATATCGGATCTACATCCTTGGTCAGAGACATATTGAGTGAGAGACAGGAAGAGATGGTACCTTCCGAGAGAGCAAGATACCTCAGAGAAATTTGTGCTATGTCACAGCTATGAGCCACATCATTGATTCTAAACCTTCTTGTTATGAGGAGGCAACTAGTCATCCAGTATGTAGAGATGCCATGATGGAGGAGTATCAGTCCATCATGAAGAATGATGTGTGGGATATTGTTCTGAGACCTGAGGGGAAGTTTGCAGTGACTTCCAAATGAATCTACAAGATCAAACACATAGTTGATGAGAGCATCGAGAGGCACAAACTAAGATTTGTTGCTAGAGGATTCTCTTAGATGGAGGGAATAGATTATGAGGAGACATTTGCTCATGTTGCTCGATAAACTTCTATTCGGACGATTATTGCCCTCGCAGCATCCATGGGTTGGAAACTACATCAGATGGATGTGAAGACAACCTTTCTCAATGGAGAGACTGAGGAGGAAATATGCATCGAGCAACCAAATGGTTTCATCATACATGAAAAGGAGTCTCATGTGTGTAGATTGAAGAAGGCCCTGTATGGACTCAAGCAGGCACCTCGAGATTGGTATGCGAGGATTGATGGACACCTTATGAGTTTGGGCTTCAGGAAAAGTGTTGTTGATCCCAACCTGTACTACAATATTGTTAATGGTGAGTCCCTGATTTTGGTCCTCTACGTTGATGATTTATTCCTCATCAATACATAGAGCTTTATTATTGAATGCAAGTATGTGTTGGCCTCTAAGTTCGAGATGAAGGACCTTGGTATGATTCACTACTTCTTGGGACTAGCGGTGTGGCAGAGAACTGATGAGATCTTCCCGAATCAGGGGAAGTACACAGTTGAGATATTGAAGAAGTTTGAGATACTAAACTTCAAGCCCGTGGCTATACCAATGATGATGAATCTAAAGAAACTAAGTGTGTCTTCTTCCGATTTTGACAAAATTGATCTGACTCTGTACAGACAACTAATTGGATAATTGATCTATCTGGTTAACACCAGACCAAATATTTGCTATGCAATGAGTGCACTTAGCCAGTTTATAAGTCAGCTGAGATAGACACACTAGATTGTTGTGAAACATGTTTTGAGATACTTGCGAGGCACAGTTCGACATGGTCTGAGATATACTTCCAGTATTGATATGATATGACAGGAATATATTGACTCTGATTAGGCAGGGAGCGCAGTGGACAGAAAGAGCACCTTCAGGTGTTGCTTCACTTTGGGATCTTCCATGGTTTCTTGGTGTAACAGGAAATGAACTTCTGTGGCTTTGAGCACAACAGAAGCAGAGTACATTGCATTAAATATGACAGTCTGTGAAGCAGTGTGGCTTCACAAGCTCCTTGCAGATTCATTTGAACATGTGCTGGATTCCACCATTATTCATTATGGTAACCAAAGTTGTGTGAAGATCTCTGAAAATCCAGTGTTTCATGACAAATCGAACCACATTGAGATCAAGTACCATTACATTCGAGACATGGTGCAGAGGAAGGAAGTATTGGTGCAGTACCTTCCTACAGATGAGCAGGTTGTTGATGTTCTTACCAAACCAGGATGAAGTTTAAGTACTTTCATGACAGACTTGGCGTGGCAGAGAATGCCTCCCTCGCTGAGAGGGAGTGTTGATGTTTGCAGCTTCCTGAAACATTCTCCAGATCGTACTCCTCTGTGACTGAGTTGATTTGATCTGTGATGACACTTATCCGAGAAGGGATAAGTGTGGTTGGGCTTATAACCCAACGTCCCATGTGGAGAGCACATGAGGACATGTCGAGGGAGTTGACCCTAGTGTTTCTAGAGGGTGTAGCCTCTAGAATTCCACATGGAGTGCCATGTGTGACAAACTTTCTCCAGATCATACTCCTCTGTGAACTGAGTTGAGTTGATCTGTGATGACACTTATCCGAGAAGGGATAAGTGGAACACTTATTCGAGAAGGAATAAGTGCAGTTGGGCTTATAACCCAACATCCCATGTGGAGAGCACATGAGAACATGTCAAGGGAGTTGACCCTTGACATCATACACTATGGGAGTTGACCCTAGTGTTTCTAGAGGGTGTAGCCTCTAGAAGTCTACATGGAGTGCCATGTGTGACAAAATTTCTCTAGATCGTACTCCTCTGTTAATTGAGTTGAGTTCATATGTGAGGACGCTTATTCGAGAAGGGATAAGTGCATTTGGGCTTATAGCCCAACGTCCTAGAGGGAGTAGCCTCTAGAAGTGTTCCTAGAGGAGTAACCTCTAGAAGTCCACATGGGAGTGCCATGTGTGACAAATATTTTACTACTATGGCAGTTTTGTACCACTGGCGGAGACTGTGTGTCTCTGGACAGTAGTTGTGTAATACTATGGAAAGATACCTCCCTAGCTAAGAGGGAGTGTTGATGTTTCAGCATCAGGCATAACTTCTCCTATTTTGGGCTGCAGACCAAGGGAGATAGGATACATTTATCACAAAGGTACACTTGTGGTAAATGGGCCCAAACGTAGTCCTTCCTTGATCGTGACAAGGAATAATATGGACTCGAGGTGCTTGAAGTGCTTTCCACGTGTCAGTTAGCATCAAGGCGACATTCACTCATAGGTGTGTGCCTGTGGTGAAAGATCGTGGTGTGGTCTTTGTCCTAGTCATTGTGATTTGACAAGGAATGATAAAGACTCAAGATGCTATATGCTATTACATGCAGACCCAAGTGAGCCTAATCTTAGAGAGAGTTAATTGGCTCAGAGGGAGAGCCGTAGAAGGAGTTTCTCCTTGGTTCAGGTGGGAGAGAGATGTCTCCCAAGACTGACAAACAAGTGTCATGAGTCTAGGGTGAAGTTTGTATACTTCAAAGACAAGAGTGGCATGTTGTAGAATGTCTCCCTCGTTGAGAGGGAGTGTTGATGTTTGGACAACATTGGGAAGACATTCTCTAAAGATAATAATTAATAATATAATTATTAATTGATTATTAACTATAGTATATAATAAGTAAATAATAATAACAAATAGTTATTGATTATTCAAGGGACGCATCCTTTCATGGATGGTCACCTTATGTTCCCTATATATGGAATACTCATCATTGTAATAATACATCGATCATATTTCATATGAAGTAAAACCAACAGTGCTAGCATATTATAAGACTTTGCCTAGCAGTTCCTCTTTTGCCAAACAAATTATTGAGAAAGCTTCCTCCAAACAGAGCTTTTACAAATGCAGTATAGCAGGACAAAATCATCTGCAAAGGCATCCCTTCTTAGTTGGAGCAGTTAATCAGACAAGGTGTATTGGACACACTTGTTGTTCTTCTAGTGATCTTGTATTTAAGGGAAATGTCAAGGCAGATAATGACGCACTAGCTGATCAGTATCGAGTGAGGTCTACACATCACCAACAAGAACACTCAACACAATGTTATACCCATACTTTTGCTCAGCGCCATCTTCATTATCTGCCTCGACATTTCCCAACTACACTAGAGTGTGCATAGCAGAAGCCTCATAAAATTCACATGCCATTGTTCTTTCACCCGGAAGCTCGTATGTGGCTCTTGCAGGACAAGCACCGATTCAGAGGAAAACATCATCAGCTGCGCCCACTAAGATATGATCTCGACATAGATCGAGAAAGCATTGGAGAGAATGCACTGCAAATTTCTTCATTTGCTGGTGGAAGCGGGGACGCTTCTAGATCTAAACAGGGAGGAATTGGGCCACCAAAGAAGGCACCCTTCTCCCTTCACATAGTTGTTTCTATTGTAAACTTCCCTCGCCAGTCTAGCTGAGCATGGCAGCTTCTAATAAATAATTAGCATGATTTTTCCATCAGGCAGGTAACTAAATAACAAGCAAAACAACGCTTGTCAGTCAGAAATAAAGCAGCAAGTTTCTTGTTGTTGCTGTAAACAAAAATTGCCCAGTCTGATAAAAAGGGTGTCATCTTTCTGAAAAGACAATAGATGGTCATTTACTTCTCAATTCCAATATTGTTCTCTTTCATTCTCTATGTATTTTGTATTGTGCAGCGTTTTATTATTGTGCTGGTTTATTTTGTTGTTGCATTTTAAATTTTGCATATAGAATTGTGGATCATATTGAGAGAAGGTGATGAAAGAAAAATACATAAGTCCTATGACAATGGAAGCCTGGATAAGGAATCTAAGGAAATCTTACTCCGATGGATCAATTTTTTGGAAAGCTTTAGTTCAGGATTATCCTCTGGTAGGGAGTTTCTTGGGATGAAGAATACAATGGAAGGAAGGTAAATCTGGGACTGGATCCATGGGTGGGAGGGAAGAATATCTACATGTTATCAAACAATTTGAGATGCTATCTGAATCAAAAAGGAATTCTATATTTACCTGATGTTTATGCACACGGTAATGTATCTCTTTGGAACTTTGGAACTCAGGATAGAAGTCGGCTCAGGAACTGAACTTGGAGCAGAGATGGATTGATGAATAGAACACCTTTAGATCAAGCAGTCTAAAGGAGGAAGATGATGAGATGGTTTGGAGTCTGGACTGCTACTCCTGATGGAGGTTTTTATATCACAAAACTTGATTATGCTGTAGCTTTTGGGACAGATATGGAAGCAGAGAGGAAATGGTGGTGGGAGGACTTATGGAAGATAAAAGTGCCTTTGAAAATTAGAACTTTCTTGAGGTTGATTTTGTCTAGCAAGATACTAACTTGAGACAATTTGCAGATCAGATCTTGGCAGGGAATCAAATTTGTGTTCAATTTGCAAAGCTGGAAGCAAAAGTGTTCATCATCTTTATATGGAATGCAAGTTTGCTAAACAGGTAGGAGAGGATGCTATCTCCCTGATAGGGGGTAAAGAAAGGTGGGCTGGGGACTCTGTAGAAAGTGCTATCAACAGTTGGAAAGATGACAAGGAGGTGGCTGAACATATAGCTTTGCCAACAGTAGTGATTTGGCATATTTGGTTTTCAAGGAACAGTGTAATTTTTAGAGATGAAGAGCAGCCACCTATTAAGACCTTTCATAGAATAAAATTCATATATAAAGAGCTGGCAAAAGTCAGATTGAAGAAGGAAAGAAGAACTAGAGAGCTGAATATTGATCTATCCTTTCCATGGGGATTTTTTGATGGAGCTTCTTGTGGGAATCCTGGAGCTTGTGGTGTTGGAGGGGTATTGTATCTATCTATCTAAAAGGGCACGAGATATGCTTCTTTTGTGGTCTAGGAATAGGTTCAAACAACTGGGGAGAGTCAAGGAGTATTTTCTTTATTATGGCCATAGCAAAGGAGAAAGGACCAAATCTTTGGCGATTCCAAGTTGGTGGTAGGTTGGATGAATGGGCAGTATAGGGATTCCAAGTTGGTGGTAGGTTGGATGAATAGGCAGTATAGGAATAGGAATTTCCTGATACAGGATGCTATGAGGAGAGCCAGAGAGCTTAAAGAGAACTTTAATCAGATTGTTATAACTCATATATACATATAGAAGAATGCAAAAGCAAACAGTTTCACTCAAGGAGTGGAATCACAAGCTGGACAACTGATGATCACTGAGACTGTGGGGGAAGTGACCTCAAAACTTCCCCCAACCCAGATTTTGATTTTCTTCTAGTTTTGTGGTCTTTGACCATACCCAGATTGGGACAGTTGTATCTTGGAGTCTTTGGACTTTAGTTCTGAAGGTAATTTTATATTCTCTACTTTGTTTTTTGGGTCTTTGATTATCAAAATAGTTAAATTGCCCGGTCTGTATATGATATTGATGATGCTCATAGGCTGTCTAGTCTTAGGCAAGTGGATGCCAAGCAAAAGGATAGTGATAAATGTATCTCCAACTGTTTCTATCTACAAAATAAAATGTGATATGATTTTTTTCTTTGGAAAAAAAAAACATCATTATGGTTTGCTTCCTCGTGTAAGTCACCATTTGATCTTTAATCCAGAAATGTAGTATGCAGTTTGATGACCAAACATTTCCTCCTACAACATGGCAAAAGCATAACATGATTGTGACATAATGCTAGAAAAACAAAGGCCAATCCAAATCCCCTCTTCTTCCTTTTGATTAATTTTTACACAAATTTAAAATGGTTGAACAAACACCCTAATGGTTAGACAACTTCTACCACTCTTAACATGACCCTCTCTCTCTCTCTCTCTCTCTCTCTCTCACACACACACACACACAAAACCTTTCTATTTTTCAAACAATAAGCTATTTTTATCATTTTTAACAAGAACGAATCCACATTTCCTAATTAAAAAAGGATTACAAGTACAACACCTAAATTATACTTGATGGTCAAATTAATCTTATAGCAAGACATATGTTATTGAATCCACGGGGTCCTGACCCAAGATCCATGGATCCACATTTCAGATCCGGATATGCTAGGATCCACATAGGATATCCCAATTTTTGGAGGTGGATCCAATGACACTCGACCCCACCACGTGTAGATCCCAAGGAAAATTCGACCTACTTAAGTGTTTTTTTTATTTTTTTGTAAGCTTTTTGCATTTTTTGCCACTTGTTTAAACCTTAAGCCCCTAAAAGTATTCCATAAGATAACCATGCCCCACTTCCAACACAAGACACTAGAGTTATTTTTCAGACTAACTCAATCTTGAGCAGTAATATCAAGAGTCAAGACTAATATTGCACCTGTCGAGCAGTGAATGTGAGAGTCGAGACTGATATTGAGCAACAATATCAAGCAGTGATATTGGGCCAGAGTTAGTGAGTGAGAGAACATTGTGTGAGTGAACGATATCTAATTGTGTTTCCAGTTGACAACATCAAATGATTTCAATTCTAATGTTGTGATTCATGAATGGTTTTAATTCTTAACTTTGAATATGTTTTCTTAAATTGTTAAGAACCTAAATAGATCTGCAAATATAATCACCACAAATACTGAATACACAATAGATCCACAAGCAAGATAGAAGAAACCACACTTTATTATTACCAAACCCTTGAGGTAGGGCAACACCATACAATGGATCCTATTATGGAAGGGATCCTAAGAAGTCCTCTTACATTTATTATATCTAACTACCATAGTGGGTCTTATTTAATAATATAGTGGACCTAGTCCACCTTACATTGAATGACCTCCACTATTATCACTATGGGCCCTCTGGGCCCCCCCACTACCTCTCTAGCTACCTTACATAAATTTTATAAATATTATTATATTTTTTTGTACTTGACATATCCCCACCGTATCTAGATCCTAGATTTTCAAAAATCTGACAAATCTGTTCTATATCATTATAACCTAGAGCAAGACAATACCAATTGTGCATACAAACCAACTTAATATGACTTTCCCAATCTCAACTCCTTTGAAGTCCCAAAATATTTGCATCACTAATGAGAGTTATACTTCTTGACTTTGTCCAATGAGTTTCCTTTTGACAAAGAGGTTGGTGTCATCATATCAGAGAAAGACGTTGAATCCAGGATGGTAAAATCTTTTATAATTGGAGGGCCTATTTCCTCAATAGCGTTTCTTTTGTTCACTTCAATCCATTTACCATGCAATGGGGACACAACATCACGAATTTTACTACCTCTGAACAAGTCGAATGTTCTTTATTTGGCAAAGGTTGAACCACCTTGTTTTGCCAAGGTTTATCCTTGGATGGGGAAGATTCTTGTGTCATCCCTCTCACTATGTCTAAGGACTTTGAAGTTTGAACCGACTTTATGGTGTTGCAATTCTACACTATTCAACCAAGTTATCTTGTGTTTATTCTTTTTCTTTTTTATTGGGGCCCTTGAAGGGGCAACCTCAAAATCCACTTGAGACTAGAAATGGCCAGGTGGTTAGTCTCAAAACAAAATCTGCACATGAAAGAATCTTGTTCATAACCAAGTTTTTAGTTCCAGATGACTCCATCAATGTCCAAAAGGATTTCCTCTAGGAGACCAAGGCCTAAACCCACCTCCATGCATACCCTTGTAAAGGTGGAAAAATGTCAAAAATAGACTTTGGGGAGATCAAAATAAATATTTTGATACACTCGCCAATTGCATGAAGGGAATCTTCATTCCAAAAATGTAGAGGGGGGTTCTTAATCCTTATTCAAATTGGACTAGAGGATAAGACATTTGAAAAGGGATTTAATGTTTGATGTCAAGGCTGCTTGAACAACCCACCAACACCAAAACCATGGACCTCTATAGAGCACCTCTTCACTATCATTAGCTAGCGAAAACTCCATGGTGAAAAAACTCTTTGCACGAGGATATGTAACCATGTCCTCCTATAGAAAGTGCTTCCAAGAGTTGGAAACTCAAGAATGGAGATCATTTAATTTTGCCTAAATTAAGCTTCTTTCGTGTTAACCACCAAAAGAATGAGCTTAATAGAAAGAGCATTATGGGTCTTTTCTACAATGAGGCCACCACATAATAGGAGGGATTGTGGATGCCCAATAGCAACAACTCTAACAAACAGAGGGGACTAGGAGGGATCCGCACCATTCTAGATTGAAACCAAGGAGCATGGTCCCATCAAATGGCAGTGCAACAGCAACTCTTAGAAGCGGCAGATACAGTTCTTTGAAAGTAGGGGGAACATGTCCTTAATGGAGGAGACAATTACATTCTTCAAAAAACCAACAAGTACGATAAATCTTATCTCGTTCAACGAGATGGATAACAAAATCATTCTTGCAAAGGATCCTAGGGTCGCCATGGAAGGGGCACTCTTAGGGCAATGTAAGCTTGAAGGAGGGAGGTAGTTAGGGCAAAAACCTAGCTCGAGCGGCACAAGTCAGTTGTTTCCTTCCTAATGCCAAAGTCTATCCCAACACAAGAATCACAAATAAAAAACAAATTTAGGACTACTAGAATAACACAAAACCTATAGATTATCCAACAGTTATGGAGCCCCCCCAAAGGATGGATGGCAGGGAAAAATTCTTAGGGTAGTGCGAGCTTGAAGAGGGGAGGTAGCTAGGGCAAAGACCTAGCCCGAGCAACACAAGTCAGTTGTTTCCTTTTGAGGCTACAGTCTATCCTAGCACAAGAATCATAAATAAAAACAAATTTTAGTACTAGTGGAATAACACAAAACCTATCGATTATCCAGTCATCATGGAGCCCCCCCAAAGGATGGGTTAAGTACAATTTTCAACAATGCTTCTAAAGGTGACCTGGGCATAGTCGGATCTGGGGAAGTTTATAGGGATCATGAAGGTAACATAGTGGAAATCGCCTACCAATTCCTAAGCCACAAATCTAACAAACAAGCGAAATCAGTAGCTTTGATATGCATAATCAAAGAGGCTTAAAACAAGGCTTCACTGTAATGCACCCAGCCCCAAGATGGGTCACGTCACAACTAAAAACAACCCAATAAAAAATTTTGATACCAAATCTATATGCAGAAATAATACACAGCATGACATTTAACTCATGCAATTGTCCATACGAATTGAAAACATAAATGCAACTACTTTAACTGTGCACAACAGCTAAGCGCATTTTAGAAACATTCAACCACATAAATGGACATTCATATGCATCATTCTACTCACAGCAAGTAGCATTAACCAAAATAACTTGGAGTAAACGCACAACAACTATATCAGCGTTTAACATAAATAAACACAGCAAATAAGAACACTTATCTTATGAAAGTATGCAACCCTTTGCAAAGGACGGACAATCCTCTAAACCATAGACTTGTTGTTCCAGTTCTCAACAACAAGTCCCCCTAAGCTGGGGCTATGAATCCAGAAGAGATGATGGTCCCTAAGGTTGGCTAATGTCCCCCTCTCAATAGTCAATCCCCACAACTAATTCTAGTCCACCAACTCTCTTCCCCACAACCTACATAACACGGGGATGAGATCCCCCTTCACTGCTCACAGTCCCTCAGGCCTTCCCACTCCCCTCCAGGGCTTCCAGCACAGGTTGGGCAGTAAATCTCTTTGTTGGGACCTCAAGAATTCTACAGTTGCAACGAGAATTCGCATAACAACAAAACACTTGCTTCTCTGGACAATTTTCGAACAAAATATTGCTCACAGGCCCACAGCCTCTCTTCCCATGAAATTACAACTCCAACCAGCTACCAAACATGCCCACAATAGCTGCCTTCAAGCTCCAGCACTCCAAGCTCTTTTGTTGTCCAGTAATCTCCATGTCAAAATTGTTTTCCATTCAAAAAACATGAATGAATCATTCTCCCCCTTTACCCATATGAATTTCCTCTATTTTACCAAGACAATTGACTACTCACTCTGCCCAATGTTGATTGTATGTCAACCCCATGCTCCCCAATAACTATGGGATGTGATTTTTACACCCACCCTCTTACATGAGTTTAATGATTGGCTTTGGGAACACTCAATAAGAAAATAGAAGGTTCATAGCAAGGATAATTTAGAAAGAAAAAGGATTTGTGTTTAATAGACATGGGTAAACTCTCCCCCCCTTGGACCCCTTCCCTCTCTTGTGGAAACTAAGCCCCGAAATCTTTGTTTGTGTCCATCTGCAGCTCGCAATACATTTTATTTATTAGATCCAATATACATCATTTACATATTACATCGCTTGGCCCTCAGCCATACATCACATTTTACAATACATCGCTAGTTTGGGGTTTGAAAACGGGGATGTTACATTCAACAACATCATCTTTGAAGGTGATTGAGAACAACACCCCATATTGGGAAATTGGGCACAACATCCCATGGATTATGACAGCCTTTGATAATTGGGAAGGATACAAAACTCACACATCTTAAAAGTACCTCAAATCAAGTTATAGATTGGCTAGCTAACATAGTTATCTCCATGAAAGAAGACAAATCAATGAAGATGGATAATTTCAAAATCAAGGAGAATGAAAAAAGGAAGGAGGTTTTATATCACGCCAAGGGACCATGGTGGCCCCACTCACGTATCCTAAGAACCCTTAAGCATAAAGACCTCAAAATGTCTTACATCCCCAAAAGCCCATTTTACTCTCTCATAAATGTTGAACTCTTCCCAATGTAAACTCAAGCATGCTGATAGATATGGAGGGTCGCTCCAGAGCAGGCAAAATGGTACATTTGCATTGGACCTCCTCCACCATAGTCATGCCAATTAAATCTAGTGCCAGTGATTTAAACATGAAAATCCCAGCACTCTACCACCTTTCACGATCAAGCTTCACAGGTGGTATGCTCCATGTAGAATTAAAGCACCACACAATGGAAAAACCCATAGATGAAGAGGGAGACCAAAAACACATGCTCACACTACAGAAGCACATAACCAAGCTATCGTAGGAGGGGGGTAATCCACCAACTCCTTCATTACATGGGAATGGTTTGATAATTTTATATGGCAATAAGGCCATGAAGTCCACACTCCCCCCTCAAGAAAAGAACTAGGAGCGAAGTCTCCAACGAAATAATCCTAAACATAGTACACAACATGGAAAACTATGTGGAGAGAGATATGTTGGCTTGAAGCCAGACAAGTTTCAAACAGAGTGGTGAAATCCCTAGACCTGTTGTTGGTAGTAATTAGAAGCCTAGGCACCAACTAGTCGTGACAAGAGGATGAAACCTTCAAAGGTGGGTTATTCACAGTCTAACGACTCTACTTGAGGACATGCCAAGCCACTAGCCACTAGTCTACATCGAAAATAACCTGCTCCAATCCAATTCAGCAAACCAGCACGTGGCAAGTGATGCTCCCTTGGTTTCATGGCTATCAAGGAAACATGTTTTCCCCTCTCTATTAATTTAGTACCATCTTGGTTTGGTGCTTTATTTTTGGCTTTGGTGAACAAAAGTTTTCTACAATGGCCTTCAATGTCATCTTTTGTATTTCTTGGCTGAGTGAACAATCTTCTGTAGTGGAGAATAGCACATCAACACCTTTGGATGTACTCAAATCTATCTTTGGAGAGAATTTTATACATAAACAAACAAATAAAAATTTGTAAAAGTGAGTGGAAGACTGGGATGGAAGTCAGCAGATGATCTGGGTTTGGAAGGCCCATAAGCGGATGAGTGGCATTGTTTCATTGATAAGTTAGACTATCAATGCATCAAGCTGAAGGAGGAAGAAGTCGATGTTTTATGTTGGTCTAAAAACTCCAAAACGAGCAAATTTATAGCCAAACTAGGGTACTCTACTCTTAAGGAATCTCAGTTTCAAGGGGAAAAACAGTGGTGGTGGAGCCTCTTATGGAAGCTTCATGCACCGCTAAAAGCCAAAATCACCCTGTGGCTCGCGCTAAATAAAAAATTGTTGACATGGGAAGTTGGATTAAAAAGGGATTGGGTTGGACCCAACAAGTGTCCTCTATGCAAGCAAAATGACGAATCCATCTCACATATTTTTATTTCATGCCCTTATACAGTGCAGGTTTTGAGGATCGTAATCCTTGAATTCAAGTAGAAGGCTACCTAGTCGAAGCAGGGGCTAGAATATTGCATGAAAGAATGGTTGGAGGATAAATCAGTTAAGGAATTTGAAGCTTTTCCAGGTATTCTTGTCTATGGCGTATGGTGGGCTCGCAATTCTAGCATTTTCAGAGATGTGGACATTCCCCATGAAGTAACTGTTGGTTTAATTCTTAAGCTCCCGAAGGAATTTAAAGTTAACCCAAAGATTAAGAACCCGAGGGTCCCGGTTATGCATGATTTAGATTTTGAAATCCCTTGGGGGTATTTTGATGGCACCAATCAAGGCCATCCAGCGGTTTGTGGGGTCGGAATTGTTTTATTTCTGAATAAGAACCATTACATGCATATTAGATATGCTCCAGGTCGCAGCTCAAACAATAGAGCAGAGTTCCTCATCCTTAGGACTCTTCTTTCGAAGGCATCTAAGAAGGGAGTTAGAAAGCTTTAGGTGCTAGGGGATTCAAAGTTAGTGATTGACTGAGCATCCAAAAAATATTCAATGGTGAATGTGTGCCTCGATCCTCTCTTGAATGATATTCAGGATTCTATTCAATCCTTTAACTGGCTCTCTTTCAGGCACATTTATAGACTATGTTGCACGGGGACCCGTCCCCCCCAAAAAAACTCGTGTTTGTTCCCATGTTCTGGGGACTTGGGGGCCCTTAGGAAACTTATCCAAATTGTCGAGGACTCCATTGGGGACTGGGGGGACTTGTTGGCTGTCCCCAAGACGTTCCAACCAGATTTATGTCGGATTACTGAGAGTGGGGGTGAATTAGTAATAGCGTAATTATAATCATTTTTCTTCAAATGTTATATCAATGTAGAATTATTATCCAATAATGAGCAATAAGAAATAAACAATCACACACACACAGTACAACGGTGTTTTACATGGAAACCCAAATCAGGAGAAAACCACGGAATGTTATTTCTTATATGTCTTGAAGAATCACATTCATTGGAAGCACCAACTTCCTTTGTTTTCCAGTTGCAACTGGAAGGAGGCTCCAACCCCCTAGTTTCTCAATCTACAACCTGAGGGAAGCTCCAACTCCCCAATTCTCTGGCTACAACCAGAAGGAGGCTACAACCCCCTATGTTCTCCGGCAACAACCGGAAGGTGGCTACAACCACATGTCCTTGCCCCGTCCTGCCACCCTGAAGTAGAAGTAAAATGATGGAACCACTGTCACACTATCATTGTGAGATATACCATTGTAAACCTGTACCAATAAATCTGAACCATGCATCAACCTGTACCTCAACCTATAATCAACCTGTACCATAAACAAGTGCATCAACCATGCACCAACCTATACCAAACAACCTGTAATCAACTTGTACCATAAACAAGTGCATCCAACCATGTACAAAGTATGTACCAATCATGTGTCAATTACTCATCAACTATGACTCATCAATATGTACCAACATCATCAACTATACACCTCATGTATGTGCCAACTCATCAACTACTTGTCTCAACCATGTACTCAACATGTACCTCAACCAAAAGCCCTCATCAATTTCATCATGCAAATCTGATTTGTAGCTCTGTAATAGACCTGGTGTATATGATCACATTCCTGCAAACCTTCCTTAACTTTAACAACAAGAAACTAGCATTTTCATCAAACTTTTCTTTAGTCTCACATGCCTAGTTTTGGATTAGTCAACAACCCTAACTTGAAATAATCATAACTTTGAACCTATAATGTATAAAGATCTGAAACTGATACACAATGTTATTCAGTGTGTTTTATGCAATTCCTCCAGGTTTCACTACTTGGAACCTCTCAGAAAAAGAGTTATAGCAAAAATGGCATTCCTTGCTAAATTCTGGCTTATTCTAGAGAGCGACCTTGTAGAGCGTGCCCCACACGAAATATTCGTTGATGATCTGAAACTGTTACACAGCATACTACAGACTGTACCCTAACCAACACATTTGGTCTCACTGAATTTGGATCTGTTATGAAGAAGTTATGACGTTTTTACCCGAAACACTTGTTTTTGACTAGTTTTAGGACTAGCCACAAACCCTATTTTCCATGGAGTGTAACTCCCAAAATACAACGACCCACAAGCTGAATTTTTTACCACAGATACTTGGGTATGTTTTCTCAATGGCATAGCAATTTCATGGTCTGAATCATTATAGAAAAAAGGTTATAGCGAAAATGGTGAGATGACCTGTAAATAACATACCTTAGAAAGCACCATCAAAAGAATTTATCCTTCCTTGCATTTCGGTCCTCTTTTCTTCACCTTCCCTCAAAAATTCGACTTAGATATCCTTGGTTACCTCAAACACCTATAAATATTCAATATGCTCAAGTGTAATTAAAATGAGAGAGCCTTGCCTCTTATTTATACTTTCCAAGTAGCTTCCTTAAAAACATCTTCTCGGTCACTTGGCCCACTTTCCTTATTTTAGGGTTAACCCACTTCTAATTTCTCCATTAAATTTATTATTGAAATAATTTATTTTGTATTCACTTTGAATTATAATACACTCATCACTTCACTTTATTATTTACCTTTTAAAATCTCTTAAACCACTTTGACTACTTTGACTTTTTGGAGCTTCTAGATGACATATGAGGGTCCCTCAACTTCGTAAGGCCATAACTCTCAAACCATGAGGAGTTATGTGACATTTCACATACCACCAGAAATGGAATGACATGTACTATCCATCTATAATAGTATTATCTTCAAATATAGCAAAAATCATACCATTATCCATCAAACAAACTTAGGTCCATTACCCAAACCTGGGTTCTCCAACTTCACATGGTCATAACTCTCTAACCGTGAGGAGTTATGTGATATTCTACATACCACCGGAAATGGCATGACAAACACTATCCATCTAGGATAGTTTCCCTGACAAATTCCCTATCCTTCATCTCATTATTCCACAATTAAGCATGGGTTCTCTTACTCCGCAAAGCATCTTCCCGTGAGGTCTTTCACCATAAGGGGACCACTTTGGAGTTCATCCATATTTACTTCTTATCAACCATGACAAAACAATAATGAGTCATATTTACATCAAACAATCTTGGGTCCATTACCCAAACCTTTGTACTACGAGACTTTCTTCAAGGATTGACATCAATGACAACCAACCTTAATCAACAATTTAAGGGACATTCCAGACAGATTTCAAGGATGTTCTGGGCAGATTTCAAAGATTTTTTGGGCAAATTTCAGAGATATTCTGGGCATATATCTTCAGTCTTGACAATCATGGAAATTGATGATTGGACAATAAGATCATTTTTCTCATCTATTATTTTTGTATTGCATTGAATCTAAATATGTTGTAAAAGATGTAGCTCAAAACATGGGTTTTGTATGATGGGTTTTGATTTAGGATTTTGGTGATTTAAATATTGTATTTTCAGCAACAAGGTTACAACAAACAAAACTTCCATGTCAAAAAAACAAGAAATGCAACATTTCAAAGGGTTGATCCTTGTGGTTACTGCTCTTGTTCTTCTCATTTTTCTGGTCATCTTAGCTTTTACATATTGTACATGGGTTTCCAGGAGTCATTCAATTATAGTGCTTCCACCATCCCAACCCCAAGCATTGTGAAAACAATCAAATAGTAGTGATTTCGATTGGGTACTAAATGTTTGAATAAATTTCTATTCAATCACTTTCTTAATCTGAAATATGAATCTAATCTCTTTACAAAACCAAAGTGTTTTATAGTGGTTATCAACACAGCCATAAAAATCTGCAAAACCTATTGAGAAGGGAATGTCTTTTATGTTTTAACATAAACGTCATTAACAAGAAATATGAGGAAGAAAAACTGCTATAGAGACATTTCTCCCTTACTTTTCCTAAAGCTAAGTTGCATTTTGCTCTTGTCTAGCAAAACCTATTGATTCGCTGTCGAAGGAAGCTTCGTCTTGCCCTGTAGGGTCTTTTGGTCTCTATGGGTTTTTTTATGGGGTAGGGACCGAATCAATGGATTTCCAGTTTAATTTCCTTCTGAGGCTGTGATGTATTGCAGATATCAGTTTTTTTCAGCTTATTGGTATAGCAGAAGGTTGATCACCACTGTTTCTCCTTGACTCAAAATGGTTGTTTTGTGGTATTGAAGTAATGATGTTTTTTTCAGATTTTGATATGTAACAGTTTTCAAGATGTACTAGAACAAGAAATATGTCCTTGTGCAGACTTTTGATGGGCTTTCTTGCCATGATCAGTCCTCTCAGGACCGCAGCATGTATATTCATCTCTTGATTTTTTTCTGTGGAAAAAATAAAAATTTGTAAAAAGAAAAAGAATAACAGAAAATGCACGAGAAGCTTAATGAAAAACCCAAGAAGTGGTAGGGAACACCTATCTATCCTATCAGTTACTAACCACGACTTAGTTGATAAAATGCAGATTTAAACAATCATCATTGAGGCGGCACGGTTAACAAGCAAACCATATATAAGTTTATCCAGTTCATCTGAATATACATTGCGTAAAGCTATCAGGGATCAAATTAAAGCACTAATTATAAGGGCATCTCAAATAGGGCACTGACTTCTCATAAGTATCCTCCCCCCACCAAGAAAAACTATTGAGGAAGGGAGAAAAATTATAATAGCACTTTAATAAGAGGTTAGGATCAAGCCCGGTGCGATAACTCGGGTGGTTGATTACTTTGAGTTTCGAGTGGTTCATTATTTTGAGTTTCATGCAGAAGAGATCTCAGGGTCGATTACCCCAGCCGGCTGCCTCTGCCTCTATGGCATGTCTCACTCAATATCTCTACCAGGTCAGGTGCCAATGGTTTGAAATGGGTACTATCAACGATTAGGGTCAACTCTAAAAAGATGTACCAGGTCAGGTGCCAGTGGGTTTGCAATGGGTACTATCAACGATTAGGGTCAACTCTAAAAAGATGTACCAGGTCAGGTGCCAATGGGTTTGCAATGGGTACTATCAACGATTAGGGTCAACTCTAAAAAGATGTAGAAAGCTGGTTTCGTTAGCTTGGCCGGTGTCTACTCTATAAGGAAGTGCAACCCCTGTCCATATTATTTTGTTTCTTTACGTCCTTTGAGACATATGATTCCCATTTTACAATTAAAAATCAAATTTACTTAGATTTTAATCAGATATTTGATCAAAGATAT
This sequence comes from Picea engelmannii, assembly GCA_009831015.1. Classification (NCBI taxonomy): domain Eukaryota; kingdom Viridiplantae; phylum Streptophyta; class Pinopsida; order Pinales; family Pinaceae; genus Picea; species Picea engelmannii. Next base: position 843,478 of record ML781307.1, read on the forward strand.
TGGGGTTTATATTTAAGATCTAAATTTGTTAAAGATTTTAACAATGAAAAGACATGAAAAAATGAGAAGATTGAAAGAAACTTACTGGTGTCTGGATAGCATTGAGGCTCGGCTTTCCTTGTCCTCGTCATTATTTATCTTCTGTACCTGCCCAACACCATCTTGGCCTGAAGAAACTTCAAAACCCCCGTCGCCATTGTTTATCTCATTAATGGCCTCTTGGCCATTTCTATCGGCTGGAGTCACCGCCATTGCTAGGCCTCAAAGATATAACAACTGATGAAATGCTCTGCAGGCTATGTAAAACCCTGCGAAAACCTGTGCTGGGGGATTGGCTGATAGTTATTCGATATTTAATCAGAGGGTTTGAATCCAGCCCACCGCGAATCTAGCGACTTTCTTTTCACGCGGACATGTGGAATCCAGTGGGAATCTCTGATTCGTGGGCTTTAACTTTATGAGAAGCCCTTCGTACCAGCCGCCATATCCGTAATTCCTCGTCGGCTTTGGTTTCGTTTTAACGGGCCTATCCCCGCCGGATTTCAATTTCTCTATTGATTGTACTTTGTTCTTACTCATTTTTATTAAATTATTTTTTATGATAATAAACTTTGTAAGTAACTAAATAAATATATTAACTACCCTTGTGAAGGAATCTAATCCATCCACGGCATTTATTATTATTAATGGTCAGACCTTCAAACCTTTTTTCCCGGTAGAGATGGCTAGGTGCTGGGATTAATTTGATGCATTTTGGTTTTGAATTTGTTATCTTACAATTTAAAAAATTAAAGTATGTGTAACAAATCAACTCACTTACAAATTTAAGATGTAGCATTAGTATTTTCTATAATTTTAAGAATTAAAAAATTAAAGGATGTGTAACAAATCAACTCACTTACAAACTTAAGATGTAGCACTAGTATTCTCTATGCATTTAATTTTTATTAATGATTTCAAATAAAGCATATTTTGAAGAATTATATTGCTCTGTGTTTAATCCTTAATAGTTGTGATTTCAAGTATGACATATTTCTAAATCAACTATTAGGTTCTAGTGCTATTATGTTTAATTCTTCATTGTGTTTTAAAAAAGTGGAGGAATCAAAGAGTTATGGTTCTTTACATTTATTTATTATGTTTTGATCATGTCAAGAAGGCCATTTCTCCCTCATTTTTCTCTTAAGGTTTTGAGTTCCTCTTTATATTCAAAGTTTTAAGTTCATTTGGATTATCATAGTACTTGTGAGATAGAGAAGGTTTTGATGTGAGCAGACATTGCATGTGATTCGAAAATGATTAATACAATAATGAACAAGACCACATATCATATAAGTTAAAATTGTCGAATGAATACTCCTAATAACAATGACATACTAAAACAAGGGCAGCGGAGCAGCGTAGTCCCTGTCGAATTTAATGCAATTAAATGGAAGAATGTTCATAAGGCAAAAATATTCCAATGTTGAAGTATGATTACAATAGCATTCTAATGTTGTAGTATGAGCGGAAGCAGTTTTGTGAATTTTATAGAAAAGTACAGTCGCAAATTAGAGTAGAATGTTGCGATTTGAGTTTTTTTTAGTTTTGGTGTTTGAGGCATTTTGAAGTTGTTATTAAGCATTTTATAAATGAATGTGTTGTAAGGCTTATTTGGTTACAATAAATCAGCGTTGTGAAAATAATTAAAAAAGAAGGAATAAATCAATTTAATTTGAAAACAATAATGTGTAATTAGATGGTGCGATGCAATTTAATGGTAAATATTCTAATGAAGGCTAATTTATTTTGTCTTTGATTTTATTGGACTACTGACATTGTATATAACAGAAGAGAAGGAAGCGAAATGTGATTTAATGCATGATTGGCCATAAGCTAGAAAATTTCTTCATGGTAAATATTCCAATGTAGCATTGTACAAAAGATTTCATTTTTTTATAAGCGAAGTGCACGAAATCTGCAATATATATATA
>ML781307.1:856645-871970 GCA_009831015.1 Picea engelmannii
AAATGCATAAACATGTTGAACGATGTTGAATATGCATTTGTTCTTGTCATTGCACTTTCAACTTCTATATACATTACAAAATGGAGTAAGCTACAGAATATGTAGACATGTATAAAAGATTGTCAAGTTGATGATCATATATAGTCATGCTCATAGACCAAATGGTTAAGGAAAACTTTGGAAGAGAAGTTTGAAGGAGGATGGCTGCTCCTAGAGTTACAAATGTATAAACATGTTGACAATAGAGTTACAAAATGCATAAACATGTTGAACGGTGTTGAATATGCATTTGTTGTTGTCATTGCAGTTTCGACTTCTATATACATTACAAAATGGACTAAGCTAGAGAATGTCTAAACATGTATAAAATATCGTCAAGTTGATGATCATATATAGTCATGCCCATAGACCAAAGGGTTAAGGAAAACTTTGCAAGTGCAGTTTGAAGGAGGATGTTGCCCCTAGAGTTACAAAATGCATAAACATGTTGAACAGTGTTGAATATGCATTTGTTGTTGTCATTGCACTTTCAACTTCTATATACATTACAAAATAGAGTAAGCTAGAGAATATCTAAACATGTATAAAAGATCGTCAAGTTGATGATCATATATAGTCATGCCCATAGACCAAAGGGTTAAGGAAAACTTTGCAAGAGCAGTTTGGAGGAGGATGGTTGCCCCTGCCTTCTAGCAATGACCTCATCATAAGTCCGTGCTCCACAATGGTTTTCTTCTTCTTCCCAAAAACTCGAAGTGTACTTCCAAGTGTACTTGTTCTGGATGCAGTGTTCTCTAACCACTTTCTTCGGGTCATGCCTCCTAAAGCGTTCTTCTCCAAAGCCATATGATAACAATGTATACACTTCAGCTTGAGCTTGTTTGAGACTAGCGAAACAGTATGATCCAATCCACAATGGGAGCGAGGGCCATATATCTTTCTTGTTGCGATAGAGTGCCGCCCCAACTCCATGGATAATCGTTTGGTAGGCAAGCTCTTGTAGCACCAATTTGTTGGGGACAAATCTTGGGAGCAGATGGGGAGCTTTGGTATCTCCATATACTCTGATGTAAGTACCATGTTCCATTAGATACCAGTCTCCAATATTTTGTATTATTGATAGCGCCTTATTTGTCATGCATGGTGTTAGAGCACAAAAAATGCTTTCATAAAGAGGTGCAAAGAAGTGGTTGCATATCTGGTGGTATTATGTTCTGTACTTATGTTCCTAGAGCACCTTGCAATAAATGTGTATTGATGGTTTTGTTGGTTGCCAAGCCCAACACATCTTAGGGTATTGATGCGCCACACACATGATATCCAATAGATATGAGGACATGTGAAATTCTGGAAATTTCTTGGGCAGAGTGTGCTTAACAAATGTGATAGCCTCTGCTAGGTTTCCTGACAAGATATCAACCCAGTTGAATTCTAGCCCTTCATTTGTGTAGTAATAGATAAGAGGCATTAGCGAGAAGGTGAATTTGGAAGCATTTTTCTTTCCATACAATCTGCAAAGCATCGCCGTTATGTATTGGTAGGGCGTTTTTAGTTCAATAGTTGGATAGTTCCCAGATCATCTGTGTTTAAAAATGATATATGGTTTGTACCCGATTTTGAATAGGTCATTGCCTTTGTATGGGAACTTAATGAGCAGATCCTCATCCAACTTTTGGGGTCCCTTTTCCAAATGATAATATTTGGCTAGATCAGCTGCTTGGAACGACACAATGGGCTCCCCTCTAGCATTGAGTATGTATCTATTTTGCAGGTCCACATGCTCGATAATCCACGCAATTGCATCTGCGCAAGGGAGAACTGGAGGATGAGCTGTTACCCTGTGTAGTTTTGATTTCCGAATATTATTGAAGATTCAGAGTTGATCTTGGTCTTCAACATTGATAGGAAAGTTTTGAAGTTTGAACATCTGGAAGACCTCATCCCATTTAAGTGGATCTTGTCCTTTCTTGAGGAGACCTGTTGTATCACCATACAGTGCCTTTGGGAAACCAAATTTGTTCTCTGGTCTGATTCTCTTCTTATGCGATGACATCTTTGAATTTGAAACAAAGCCATAATCAGTGGATAAAACCAATAACAAAGATGTCGTGCAAGTAAGTAGGAAACATTACCTATATGTTCAAATGAATTCAAGGGTATTTACCTATAGGAAATATTGGGTATGAAGGGTTTTGGTCATGGTTGCATAGAGAAAGCACATTATGTTAGACTGTATAGATATAAAGAAAATTCGATTTCCAAATATGCAAATACTGGTTGTAAGAGCTTTGGGCCATGGTTGGTTAAATGAAATGGAATTTAGAGTATTAGACCACATTTTCAAGCTATATTTAAAATATCAATTGAAAGATTAGGTCAAAAAACAGGAGGTTTAAAAATGGCAAGAAAAAATTGTAGGATAAAATTGCATATGGAATTTAAACTTAAAGTTAAGATATGCAAACTTTCCTCCTCGTGGAGATCACAACCTTACTAGACCCAAAAAACAACCTTCTCATTGAGACTCAAACAACCTTATAGCATCATAACACCAAAAAAAAAATAACAAAGAATTTGTTAGAAGTGTTCAAGATTTAGAGTGTGATCTAAAAGGAAACATACATGCTAGTGAATGTGGTAGAAGATTACATTTCAACAAAGACTTAGGCATGACATCCTGAAGGATTTGGGAGCTTAGGTGGATTGGTTAAAGGCTAGTAAATAATCCCTCATAGCTACACTATGAGTTCCATATACCACTTAGATCAAGGAGTTTGAACACTTCAAGTCCATGATTGATTGTGCACTCAACACTTATAATGATGGACTTCGAGGAAGCTTTGAGGGTTAGCTCAAGTTGTTATGAGCCATACATGATATCTCTCCCCCGAAGTTGAGGAGGTCGCGAGTTTGACTCTCTCTATACCCTCAAGGTTAGGCTCTGTAATTAGGGCCGACAATTTACCCCGTTTACCATCCACGTATCATGGGGAAGTACTCATAGGTTTTTTCGCAAGGTATTTTCCTTGAAAAAAATGATGAAATTTGAGGTATATGGAAAACAATTATAGCAATGAACAAGGATAATGCCTCACTAACAAACTTGGCCTCTTCCTTCCAAAACAAACAACAATAGATGGATGCTCATATATAATAGTTTCAATCATAGATTAATGCATGTTCAAACAACAACCTTAGTGTAATACAACACATGAGGTTACTTTTTGCACATAACAGCTTAAGCAATTAGTTATAGTGGATAAATGAATGGATCTTCCAAGAAAATGGAGTGTGACATGCTTCAAGAATAGTAGGCAACAACTCTACCTATTTTCCTTTCTAATATCCAATAGATAGATGATAACACAATTGGATTTGTCTTGTGTTAAATCGGCTAGAGAGCTTCATCAGATCTAATAATGAGTTGACTTAATCCAAAACCTCTCTAACCTAATTTCAGTTGCTTAAATACTTCAACAATATGCATTCAATATCCCGAACCTTGAATAGAATCCAATGTATGGCTCTACTGTAATTTTTTTTAGTGTATGTAGGGACAATAATATTAACATCTTCTCAGCTCTCAATAGTTAAGTGCATGTGTGAAATCGACAAATAAAATTTCATTTAATAAAGTTTTTTATAGTGCTTTAGATGCTCTATGCTATCACAAAACTTGTAAATATACAGACCTTCCAGTCCAACCTTGCATAATTTATCACTTGTGGTAGCTTGTTCAATAGCTAAAAAAAACAAAGCCCCCCTTCTAGCTTCTAGTTCAATTTGAATTTGCAGTACTAGTTGTTGCTTAGTTTAGTTGAGCTTCGCCTTTTCAACACCATGCGACGGATTCCATTTGCTTTGGTTTAGTTCAAATCACGTATTCAACTCTATATCTTCTAGATTTATCCAACAATGAGCTATCATAATCCAAAACCTCTCTAACCTAACTTTAGTTTCTTAAAAACTTCAACAATTTGCACTCAATACCTTGACCTTTGAACAAAATAAAGAGTGCGTGTAACCTAATCGAACTCCTACTCGAACTTCTTTGTGGGTGCCACTACCTAAGTCTAGGGTAGTGATTTTTAGTTGACAGATGGTACAAATGCTCGCTCGGCATGCAATCTTACACGTGCATTCATTTTATATTATTATATTCCCATTACTGCCCATACACATTGATCCTCTCAATCATTTATTGCCTTATCATAACATAGCTTAGTGTCATGTTCAAGGGTATTGATGGTACAAATGTTGGATCGACATGCAATCTTACGGTTGGTTTTGTCACTCAGCTTCTCTGTTTCTGTAACTTTCCCAAGTGTTCCCTCTGTAGTCTGCTCAGTGTTCCAATCCTCGGATAGGTCTTTTTTTGTACATTCCTGATCTGGTATTTTTGATAATAAAGTCAACTTTTTGCTTTTCTTTCTGTGTATTACTGCATGGACTTTCCGAACTTTCAGAAATGCTCGTCTGTAAGGAAACAAATGTTTTCCAAGAGTGGTTTTGAGGTTACTGAGCTTGTCGAGAGTGGTTTTGAGGTTACTAAGCGGAGCTTTGTAGCAATGGTTGAATGCCCGAGCTTGTCTTGAGATGTACATGCATGCTTGCTCTGAGCAGCTAGATATCCTTGTTGTAATTCAAGCTTGCTGCATACATTAATTCTTGTTAATTTTGTGTGAAGGGAGGCCTTGCAATACAAGACCATAGTGTTTCCTCTGTCGTTTGCTATTTATTGCGTCGAAGATGGCAGAATCTTCTGCGAGGACCATGCCTTCTCAGTAGAATTGTAGGTTACCACTATCCTCTGTCCAGGTTGCATAGCTGAGTGGTGCACCATCACCATTTTGTATTCATCTCCTTCTTGCACGATGCCTATTCCCACTATCAAATAACATTCTTCCATTGTCATGGATGGAAGGGTGGAGAAATTAGCTGTGACAGGATTGCAGACAAAAATGGAGTTGCTAAGACTGCCTTGAATCAAAAACAGGCCTGTGGCTGACCCTAGGTAATGAAAGGGAGCATAAACCATACCTGCACCTTGTTTTTCCTATATAAAGGGAAGAGATAGATGAGCGGTCTTCTAAGTTCCTGAGAAGGAGGAGTATGCCCAACAATCCAGACTATACTCCACATACGTATGCATCCTTTCAACATACTAAATTTTCCAAATACAATTCAAATATCAAATGACTTTAATCAATGTGCCAATATTAATGGTCACATTCATACCCAATGCACCCTTGCATTGATTTTAAGTTTGCCACACTTTATGACAAGCACTTTTCCATGGTGTGTTGAAGCTTAACCAACCTCTTCACCATATGGATTATTCATTCTCGTTCATTATTGCAGCAGAATTGTGCTTCCTGCTATAGGCTGATCATGATCCCAAATCAACACATATAAGACTAAAAGTTGCTCTTGAATGCACCCAAACATTCTTCCTTCATTAATAACCAGGGTGCCAACACTCATGGCCACCCAAAATTTATTTTCTTTAACAACTACACAATTCAAGTGGAGTATTGGAAGGTCCTCCTTCCTTAATGGGCAATCCATTGTCTGCCCTCTTATGAAAACATGCATTTCCTCAACGCAGTCCATGCAATATGCTAACTATGAGCACCTTTATTCCCAATCTCCCTAGATTGGTCATTGTACCCATGACACTCCTTACTCATGTGTTTTCTTGAAAGGATTATAACTCATCTTGGACTGGCATAGACTCCCTCTCTCTATTATTCAGATTCTTCTTTCCTAAATCTTACCCTGCTTGGGTAGCAATGGCATACAATAGCCACTCAAAATTATTCGCATATCAGTAAGAAATTAAAATACTTCAAAGGAGATTCTTACCAAATCCTTCCATACCTTATGCCACATGGGCATGGATATTTTTATACCTATTCTGGCATCTAGCACCCCCTTTTTTTGATTTTTACCTCATCAGTAGTGCTCCATGGGGCTCCCAAAGTCCTTTCAACAATCTTTCAACAACAACCTTCTTGCATTTATCCTTTATCATAGGTTATCTACCATTGGCAACTTCCCTTTCCCAACAACTCCAATCATTTTTTATACATGACATACATCACAAATATATATATTAGTCATCATGTAAATAAAAAATGCATGTATCATAGCATTTAAATTAATAAAACGTTTTCAGATATTCCCCAACATATCTTTATTCACTCTACCACATTACTCCTTAATGTGTTAGCTAGTGCAATCACAACCCAATTTCAATTGTATTCTTTAATCATACAACCATTAGCATCATTATGCCAAAACACTTACCTGCATTAGCAAATCAATCTCTCGTACTCGATAAATACAATAAACAACAAGGAAGGGGTCAAGAAACTCTTCCCTTGTCCAACTCCTTCTACATAGCCCTGGACTTTCAGTTCAATTGAGTTATTTTTTTCCAAGGCCTCACTGCCCTTACTTATCATGGCTTAACCAATCCTATTCATTCAAACTTACTTATCTATTTATTTCCCCTTTTCCAATTGTACTTGTTTCCACAAATGCTCTTCTAAGGATTACAACTCTGTTAAACAATTCAAAGTTTTTGGGGTGAGAAAATTATTCCCCCTTTTCTCCTTCTTTGCTTATGCAATCTATTCCCTGCTGGGATCTTTCCGCTCCTTCCCTTGAGTAGCCTTGGTTAGGTTCACCTCAACCTTCTTGGTAAATCAACATGCTACAACAACAAACATTTTGTTTACGATGAATCATGAACCTGTGCATTCTGCACATTACCATTCAACTATCAATGGTCAATGTTCATTTGTTAGTCTTCCACTCAAACATTTTGTTTTAGAATGTAATATATATATATATATATATATATATATATATATAACACTCATTAAGGTTGTGACTATGTTCTCCTGACAGAGTCTTTACACAGTTCCTTCACAAGGAACTCCTTCGGCATGCAACTTCCTTATTGCATATCCATCACTATCTTTGATGGCCTCAACCTTGAGTTAGCTTTAGATGTTTACCAAATATTTCATAAGGAATATAAACATGCATCTTTGTTATGCATCCAGATTATTTATCCACAAATATTCTTTGTTTGGTTAACTTACATCCATGATGCACTTAACCACATGCATAATCATAAGCCTATGTGTTTCTACCATAGGTATATTTTGCAGCTCACATACATCTTTACATTACAATCATTTAACTCATGATTGTTCACAATTGTTCTCATGCGGTCCTCAAAGGCATAATCATGTTGCCTTTTATCGTGACAACAGAGCATCCTTTCTCATTTACTCTTTCATCTATTTATACTAGCCTTTCCTGAGGGAATAGACCACATTCCCCTTAAGCTATTATTCAAAACAAAAATTTCATGACTATTCAGAATAGAGTCAGCCATGCATCCATGGTATTCATTCAATCTCGGAAAGTACAATTCTTGCCTTACATTTCACTCATACATCATACATATGTATCATCTGCACATTTAACATCATTCATTCATATCTATTCAGGCTTAATATCAGTCCTTATATCAAGAAACCTTACGATGCATTAAAGCCACACACTCAGGCATAAATAAACACAACTAAACATTCATCATGCAAGCTCACTGCTTGCTTTTCCATGTCACTCATACACATGGACATATCAAACTTCCAGATCCTTCTCCCAAGGATCTTCCAATCATTTTTATGACAAGTCTCATAGAGACACTCAATACAGAGCTTCCCTTTGAGTTGAGAGATTGCAATCATATTATTATTTTAAGCATGTATACATATATTTGTATATATGTAGGTGCATCGCTTGCACCTCTCTACCTCATCCATTCACATTGATATATATTTTTTAATCTTAGTGTTCTTTAGCAAGAGGTTACAATCAATCATATGACTAATCTAACAGTCATAATTCATACTGATGTTTCCCTCTCTTCATGGCAACAACCAATGAGGGTCACATTTTCCCTTTCTATTGCAAAACCTCCCATAATTTAGAATTCAGATGGGTAGTTATTGCATCACTCAAGGCAATATGATAACCATTTCTAGTCTCTTCTTCATGCCCCCGTTCACTCTTGGTCAACGAATCTCTATAGGGGAATCTTTTCCTAAACTCCCTCTTATGGCTATCTAAGTGTACCAAGCCATATATGTATGGATACCATCCACCTTTGGATGCCAATTTGACCCATTAGTCATCTAGAAGTGTTCCAATACTTCATCTTCCACATCTAGGATCAACATTTCATTAATTCCTCCCGCCTTGTCCTCATAAGGCACTATGTACTCGACATCATCAATATTTTACTTGTGCTGCCATAGTCAGATCATCACTAACCATATGATCTATGACATCACCATATTTTTCATTAAATGACAGTCGATAATAAGTATATATGCATGTCATATGCATGCTCTATCTTTGCGATATGTATTTCAGCATATCTTTGTGCACCAAGCATTACACCCCTCGACATAGTCCCAATTTTGTAGGACTGGCTATCATTTCTCGAAAGAAATGATAGGCTTCTTCTGCCATAGTCTAGCATGATTCAATCATAATTTCCATATGATAGTAATACTCTCGATAGGATCATCTTAGCCTTGGTAAAATAGTCTTATGATTGTTCCCCGACCCATCCAGGCCTGTCTTTTAATCTTGCTCTGCTATATAGGGTAGGGTAGGGTTCCCTCTCCCTTAAAATTTTCTAAGAAAGAAAATATACTCACTTGAATCTTTCGTGAGCCCAAGCAGGCCAAGTGTTGTTGCTCGCTCTGATACTAATTTATAACACACCTGACCCCTGAGTACCCTTTCTAGGGATGGGGCATTGAAATTGTACTTACTCGAATGATCTCTCCGAGGTCTTTCTCCTTCTTCGACTCGCCCATGGATTTCTAACGATTGTTACTGTGCTCTAATCCAACCTCTTGTTTGTAAGTTATGGCCTCTCGAAGTTCTTCATGTGTCATTAGTTGAGGGCCATGTGGAACCCACATGGATCCACCTCATTAGTACCATCCTCAGGTTCCTACTTCCCACATGGAAGGTCTATCCACCATCCAATCCAACGATAAGACTTAATCCTCATCTAACAAACAGGCTAGAGGAGAATTTGGTGTTCGACGCTTCGATGCTGAATGCCCCTTTTTCTTACTGTACGCATGTTCTCCGGAGTCCCAAATTCCTGGACTTCCGAAGACCCAAAATCTCTCCACATGGCTCCGACCTTCGAGCCTTTCAACTTATCCACAACGTTGCATCCCAAACCCTGGGAGTCCCAGAGTCTCGAAGGGTCGACCCTAGCACGAAGTGACATACTAGATGCAAAGGAAAATATAGGTGGGTCCACATAATTCTCCTGCCAAATGGACCAAATGGTAAGTTCCAGGTGTGATACACGACAAGGCATAGATGAAATGTGGCCCCTTCAGGGGGTGACACGTGTCACGTGTTAATGGGCATGTAAGGCCTATGAGACATACGATTCTAGGTGACACATGGCACGTCAGTCGTGGATCCATGTTACCCTGGATGACATCACTACACCATGGCACTCCAGACTGATAGCCTTCCAAGCCTTTCGATCTCATGGTCGAGGTCTGTCCACGTAACCCCTAGATTGATGGCCTCCGTTACTTCGTAACTTCGACGTTCGGGGAATATGTGGTGTGTCTTCCTCCTTACTCCCGAAGTGGTCAGCGCCGGGCTGACCATGGTTTAGATATAACGATCAGAGGGGATATCAAATTATCATCAGATCGACGATTCTTATTGATTCACGACTTCGACGTTCGGGAGTTCTACTTGCTCAATACTCCTTTTATCCTAGAGTAGGACTTCGCCGAAGTACTACATGCGAATCCTTCCATTGGTGGATCGAATGGTTGGGAGGGGTTCTCCATGGACTCCCCAGATCAACGGATCGCAAATCTATCTTAGGGGTCCCTTGGTATCGATATTAGGCCACTCTTAGGGGGACACCTCTCAACTTGAAACCCGTTGGCAAGATACGAGGCACATGCCTCGGGTCATCGACATCTCTTTTTTCTGCCACAAAACTGCCACACATGTAACCACTTTCGCTCGACATGTGGACCCCCACGTGCTCCCGACATGTTACACACATCCCTATGAACAAATGGTTGAGAGGGATCCCAAAGGATCCGAAGATCGATGGTCCACAATACTTCACAACTCTGGCATTAAGAGGTTTTGGTGTTATAACACCTTTGATCTCATGAAGCGATCAACGTTGGGATGACTACAATGTATATCCAATGGTTGGGATAGTTTCCGGGTGTCCTCAAATCTACGGCCCACGTCACTTCGCGACTCTAAAATTCGAGAGTTTTTGCGGTTTTGAAGTTATAACATCTCAGAGTTTTGAACTCCCAAGGACCCAAATACAATAATGACGCAAGCTGCCCCGATGACACAGCCGCTCTCACCAGGACCTTCTCTTCTCTTCGGCCCGAAGAACGCAAAGGTTCTTTTGTTCCCCTCGCGGGAATCCTTCGTACCCACAGTGACTCTTCACCCGCGCGATCCTCCCTTCTTTGATTATCGGAGGATCGGCCCTCGCAACTTGTGAGTTCAATAATCTGAATATTAGATCCTCGGATCCCCGAGACCCGATGTCTCTGGTCAACGTTGACCTTCCTTCGGCGTATCGGAACCTCGCACCATCGCGACTCGCGTCACTATACTTTCGGGGTCCCAACTCCCGAGATCCGAAACACCAAGATGCCGATAACTTGCTATCTCGCCTCTCGCTTCCTCACCCCTCGCGAGACTAATCTCACCGCCCTTCTACTCCCGAGACCCGATGTCCCGAGATGGCCTGCTACGTCACCCGACTATGACCCACACTATACACGAGATTGGCGGGACTTCACTTCTCGCGATCTCCTTTTCGAGAAGTAGGAGTCTTACCTCGTGAACTCCCGATGCGTCCGATCCACGAGACGAGTCACACTCCTTGTGGTCGACGCTTCTAACAAATCTGAGCTTTGAGCTTTCTTCCGTTTGCACCGCAGACTTCACGTCCACTTTTCCTCCTTACGCAAGTCCCGAATAAGAACGTCTCTCTACGAGACCCATCCGCCAACCTGCTCGCTTCTTCTTGCGACCTGTTCCACGGATATTCTCGCCACTTCTCTTCGACTACTTCGAAGGCCTATCTTTCCTGAGCTTCCGCAGCTTCTGAGCTTCTTCTAAAAACTCTCTGCACGCACTCCTTGCAGATGCTCTTCAACCACGTCAAGTGTTGAAGACTTCTGACCCTGTGCACTCCTGCAGCAGTAGTCTATCAATACCTTAGCTCATAATCACAACTCTAAGACTTCGTCCAGCCTGCGCACGCCTTGCACGACTCTATCTACCCAAAACAACTTCTGGGAGAACAAAAATGAGAGTTAAACTGCTGAGCCTCATCAACACACTCTATGCGGATGAATTCTACTGCACTCAATGCAGGAATCTCCTGGCTCAGTCAGAGAAACAATTGAAGCTCATTCCCTCATTCTCTCAGATATCGGACCTGTATTGCAATCACATACGCAACATACAGAAGATAGGCAAAGCAAGAAGAAAGTAAGCAACAACATAATATCAACAACACACAGAGAACAATCACAGCCATGGAATTGAATCAAAGCTTTCCTATTAATTCAATATCTGTACATGGGGATTCTTCACCAGTTCTCTGTTTTGCTCTCTCCTCACTCCTAAATGCTAATGCTCCCAATGCTCTGAATAATAATCCATCATAATACAACGGAGGGTGCCTATATTCCGTTTTCCCTCTCGAAAGAAAAACTGTCTAATCTAGACTTAATTAATTTATCTACTTGCATTAAATCTAATAAATGCCTCAGCTACCTAAGGACGAGAGCTTATCTGCTCAAGGTCCATTACAATGTACAAGTGCGCTTCATCACATCAATACATTAATGTTTGGCGCAACCATTATCAAGGTAAAATTCAAAAAGTGGTTTGCTGGCTTGTCCAACTGTCTCTTCCTTGCTCCACGCGCTGGCTCGCTTGATGAGGTGTAGATGCTCCTGCATCATACTCCTCGGCTCAAAAATTTTCATGGGCTCCTGTCCATGAGCTCCTGCACGGTGTGACCATGCCTCTGAATCACTACATCTGTTTCCCAGCTAGCATCTTCCATTGGGTGATTCTTCCATTTCACCAGGTATTCAAAATATTGCTTCCGCCTGGTCTTCTTCCCTACTCGCTTATCCAGTATGTACTCCATCTGCGGTTTCTGTGCAACTGGCAATTGTTTCTGCCACTGGACCATTGGTTCCTCAGTTCCAGTGTCTGCTTCATCGGCCCTGTATGGGTATAAGTCCGAAATATTGAAAATCGGAGATATCCCGATGCCCTCTGGCAACTCGATTTCATATGCATTTTGCCCAAACTTCCTGAAGACTTTGCATGGCTCGATCTTTTTCATCTTGAGTTTATTGTATGTTCCCCTTGGGAACCTTTCCTTCCTCAGGTGTGCTAGAACCATGTCTCCAACTTCAAACTGAAGTGGTCTCTTCCTCTGATCGGCTCTGCGCTTATACTCTTGGTTGGATTTCTGCAGTCGCTGCTTCACCTGCATGTGAAGTTCTTTCATCGCCTCCGCAAACTCTTCTACTCTTGCGCTGCTAGTTTCAGCCTGTTCTGACTCCCTGAGTTCAAAAAATCCCCTCGGCTGTGTCCCATACAAAATTTTAAACGGGCTCTTACCTGTACTCCGATTCATCGAATCGTTGTACGCGAATTCTGCCTGTGGTAGGATCTGATCCCAACTGCTGTGATGCTCCGTCACCAGAATTCTCAGCAAGTCTCCTAGACTTTTGTTGACCACCTCGGTCTGTCCATCTGTCTGCGGATGGTATGCTGAGCTAAATGCCAAGTCAGTCCCTAGCTTCTTCCACATCGTCCTCCAAAAATGACCTATGAACTTCGTATCCCGATCCGAGACTATGCTCCTCGGCAATCCATGCAATCTGACGATTTCCTTGAAAAACAAGTTTGTGATGTGCGTCGCATCACTGGTCTTATGACACAGTATGAAATGTGCCATCTTCGAAAACCTGTCCACCACTACAAAGATGGAATCAACTCCTCTCTGTGTTCTTGGCAAACCCAAAACAAAATCCATACTGATCGCCTCCCATGGCCTCTCAGGTATGGGCAATGGTTGATAGAACCCTGTGTTCTGCTTTCGCCCCTTCGCGTGTTGACATATTCTGCATCTGTCAACAAACCTTTTAACATCTGCATGCATGCCCGGCCATAAATACGATTCGCTCAGCTTGGCGAATGTTTTGTCATGTCCAAAGTGACCTGTTAAGCCTCCGCTATGTTTTTCCTTCACCAAATTCTCCCTCATGGAGCAATTTGGAATGCACAGCTGATTGCCCTTAAACAACAATCCTTCCTGGATCAGGTAGTCAATCCATGGAGTCCGATCCCTGAGAACGGGATTTTCAGCTGCCTCGTATGCTTCTGCAAAATCTGCATCACCTGCATACATATCTTTTAAATTTTCAAAACCCAAGGTTTTGACTCTGAACTCCTGGAGCAATAAACATTTCCTGCTCAAAGCATCAGCCACTTTGTTAGCAGTCCCCGAAATGTGTTTGATGACAAATGTAAAATTCTGCATATACTCTACCCATTTCGCATGCTTCTGGTTCAACTTCTCCTGTTGACTCACAAATTGCAAAGCATGGTTATCACTGTACAAACCCAATTCCTTGGGTATCAAGTAATGCCTCCACTTCTTCAATGCCTGTATGATGGCATAGAACTCTTTATCATACGTGGAGTATTTCAACTTTGCATCATCCAACTTCTCGCTGTAGTATGCAACAGGCCTGTCATCCTGACTCAGAACCCCTCCAACAGCATATCCACTCGCATCACACTTCACTTGGAAGGTTTTCTGAAAATCTGGCAGCACCAGAATTGGCTGCTCAGTTATCTTTCGCTTCAACAGATTGAAGCTCCTCTCAGCCTCTGTTGTCGAATGAAAAAATTTATGTTGCTTTTTCACTGTGTCCATCATTGCGGCGCTAATTCCACTGAAATTTCAAATGAAATTTCGGTAGAAACTAGCCAAACCATGAAAACTCCTTACCTCAAAAACATTCCTCGGCGATGGCCAACTCCTGATCACTTCCACCTTCTCAGGATCCATCTTCAATTCATTTGTCGAGATTACAAAACCCAAATAAACGAGTTCTCTCTGCATGAAGGAACACTTCTTCAAATTTATCAGCAGCTTCTCCTGCTGTAGCCTTCTCATCACGATGGCCAAATGCCTCAAATGCTCAGCCTTGGTCTTGCTGAATATCAGTATGTCGTCTAGATACACGACCACAAATTTGCCAATGAATTCCCGCAGGACTTCATTCATCAGCCTCATGAATGTGCTTGGCGCGTTTGTCAACCCAAATGGCATGACCAGCCATTCGTACAAACCCTCGTTTGTCTTAAATGTTGTCTTCCATTCATCTCCTTCTCTCATCCGGATCTGATGATATCCGCTCTTGAGATCAATCTTCGAAAAGTAATTTTCCCCACTCAGGCAATCCATCAAGTCATCCATTCTCGACAGTGGAAATCTGTACCTGATGGTGATTTTATTTATCGCCCTGGAGTCTGTACACATCCTCCAACCTCCATCCTTCTTCGGACTTAGTACTTTCGGAACAACACACGGACTGAGACTTTCCCTCACCAGTCCTTTATCCAGTAGATCCTGTACCTACCTTTTGACTTCCTCATTCTCCTGAGGTGTCAACCTGTACGTTGCCTTATTCAGCAAAATTGCTCCGGGTATGAGGTCAATATGGTGACTCGCACTCTGTATCGGTGGAAACGAACGAGGTAGTTCGTCCATGATGATATCAGCGAACTCTCCCAGCAGTTCCTGAATCTCTTCTGGCAAGTCGTCCACTCTTGTGCTTGTCAGGACAATTCTCGGCTTCCTGACAACAAAGAATTGTGGATCTTCATTCTTCTCCATATCCGTGAGAAGCTCTTTCCCACTCATGAGAAGTATCGTGCTGCTCACCTCTGGCTTCACTTCTTTATCTTTTATTGGAAGCAATCTGTGTAACCTCCCATCCTTCTCTAGAGTGTATGTGTTCATTCTCCCATCATGAACAACATTTCTATCATATTGCCATGGTCTACCCAGCAATATATGACATACGTCCATGGGAATAACATCACACAAAATCTCATCATGATAATTCCCAATTTTAAATTTAACTAAGCATTGTTTAGTGACACT
>ML781307.1:903430-921556 GCA_009831015.1 Picea engelmannii
TAATTTTAATGTAAATTATTATAATTAAAAAATTAAAATTAAATAAATTATTAATTATAGTTTTTTCATATAACATTATAATAAAATAAAGTGGTTCAAAATAAATTTCATGTTTAGTTATATTAATTTTTTTTTTTAATAGTTACTTTATGTATGCTCATTATTATAATTAAAAAATTGAAATTAAATAAATGATTAATTATAGTTTTTTTATATAACATTATAATAAAATAAAGTGGTTCAATTATCATACTTATTTTATTTGCATTTGCTAAATTATTATTTCTATGTTTTTTCTTTTGAAATTAAAAACTTAAACAGCACCTATATTTCCATATTATTTCTGTGTTTTTTCTTTTGAAATTAAAAACTTAAACAACACCTATATTTCCATACCCCACGTGTTTGCTAAATTATTATTAACATGTCATCTTTATTTCCATGTCTACCATTTTCTCGATATTTCTTTTAGGAATGAACAATTGAATAACACTTTTATTTCTATTATTTTTTAGTTCAAAAAATTGTTCAATTATATTATTTAAATATAATATGTTCTCATATAAAAATAATGGTAGAGAGATATCGTTGATAGGTATTTTTTTCTAGGCAATGGGTCTACAAGCTAAGAGAGTTGGCGAGAGATCAAATCCATGAATGAGGAGTACATCTAAAATATTGCTACAGACCATATGCTCTAAGAAAATTTTAGAAATGTTGGAATGTTCCGATAATACTAAGAAGTCTTTCAATCCTAGAAAATTTTGATAGAATGAGTGGGCCCTTTATGGCCATCTAGCCAATGGTTATAAAAAAGTAGTTATGCTTCTCCTTGAAGAGTTGTCTTTGATAGCAAGTCTGCTTCTCTGTTATACTCTCGGGATGAGTGTGAGCAAGATAGTTTCTTGAAGTAGTGGAGAAGTGATCTGATTCTATCTTTCCAGGCCAAGAGGATGATGATATTTAGCTTTCCTTGGTGATTTAGCCAGTCAATAATAACCTTGGAGTCTCCAATCAAGTGAAGGTTTTCAATGTGAAGCCTGGAAGCCAAGTGAAGAGAGGCCCAAACACCCATAAGTTCTACCCTTGTGTTGGTGCCTGGGCCGCAGTAGAGAGTCCATCTAAAGGTAGATTTTTACTTAGCTTTATCACACCACCTACAACACACAAAGATATATTTTGTCGGGTCGCGCCGTCAAACCATCCCATTGGAGAGTCATTTGTGAAGAGTGGCTGGACAATACTCTTTTTTTTTGCAATATCCGAATGGATGTTTTTCCAAGATTGAAATAGACCGAGTGCTTTAAATGCTACGACAGTAAATGAAGGAGGCTTATCTTCAAATATTTTTAAATTCCTGGCCAACCAAATATGCCAATTGACAAGTGGAGGGAGTAATTTATAAGATTTCTCGTTGGATATCCATTGATCGAGACAATTGGAGATGGAGGTCACGTTCCAAACATACTTTATGTGACTGTCCTATAGGATTTTGTCCCAAACAAGTCGAGTGAAATGAAAATGGGTGAAAAGATGGCCGGCTGTCTCTGTGTCTCTGTAGCAAAGGTGGCATAAATTTGGGCCATCCTTTTTTCTGAGTATTATCCCAGGTGGGGATTTTGTTTTCGACAGAGAGCCAGGTAAATAGCTTGATTTTGAGAGGAATTTTCCAATTCCAAATCTGTTTGCGCCAGCTTGTGATGTTTATCGGTCATGCTGTATTTTCCATTGCAGAGTAAAGATTTATGACTGAGATCTGTCCCGTGTTGTCTCCTCCATCCCAGAGCAACTGATCCATCTCATCATTTAGCAGGATACCCGCGTGAGTGAGCTCATAGCATTAATGATTCTAGTCCTCTGTCAGATTTGTAGGGATATCTAGTTGACTGCTGGATTTCTAGCCAATTGTCCGGTTCCTGGGGACACTGGGGAGGCGAGATTGGTAAAGATAGCTAGTGTTATGATTATTAAGATGTCTAATTAAGAGTGGGGGCATGATAGACACATTATCCATGTCGATGATGCAATCTCTTCCAATTATAATGGTGTGGACAGAGCCCAACTTCCAATAGAGTCCCCTTGTGATCCAATGTGCAGAATTTGTGAGGTTCCTCCAGGTTCATGAGACATTTCTTGTATGTGGGTGCCCAGATCTAAGCCAGGTCCCAACGGAGGAATAGGGGAGGTACTTGTCTTTGATGATATCGCTCCATATGCCATTTGAAGTCAAGGCGTGCCAGAGAGAATTAGCGGCCAATGCTTGATTAAATTTGAAAATGTGTCTAATCCCCCATCCGCCTTTGTGTTTCAATTTAGCCAGCAGTTCCCAGTTGCAGAGATATAAATTATGTTGATCCTTGCTACCTGACCAGAGGAAGTTGTAGGAGAGTTCCAGAGTTTTTCCAGAACAGAAATGGGAATAGTTGCAAGGGCCATCCAGTAGATTGGTTGACCTTCAAATACAGATTTTAGAAGAGTATATCGACCTCCAATGGTAAGCCATTTGTTGCACCAATGAACAAATTTATTTTCCACCTTTGTGACTAACCTGTCCCAATCTGTAGACTTTGTAATGTCCCAACTTTGGGACAACAAGGTATTACACAATGTTATGATGACCAAGGTAGCCAGTTGGAGATTATAGCGAGCACATGAGCTATTGGGGGATATTTTGGGGTCCGACTTGCATCACTTAACCTATTTCATCATTATGATCCATTCCACACAGATTGGTAATGCACAGTCGCACTCCTCGGAGCACGTCCGCTTCCTCAGGACCTTCTTCCTCCTCGGCCTGAAGAACTCGAATGTTCTTCTAATTCCCTATCGGGAATTTTCCTTACCCACAACAACTCTTCCAAGTGATCTCCCTTAGTGATCGGGAAATCAGAACTCGCAACTTCGCAAGTTCATTGCCTATCTCTGGGCTCTCCAACCCCCGAGACCCGATGGCCAGTCAACATTGACTTCTTCCCGTACCTATCGGGACTTCTGCTCTATCCTGGTTTCGCAACTCGCAATGTCAACAATTAGAATTTCCGACTCCCGATACCTGATGCGCCGAATCTCCGATGCACATGTGTGAGTTCCCCTTTCCACACCCGTCATTTCAATCGGGATTTCAGAATTCGTGGGATCGCGAATCCAAAAGCTATGAGTACCGGGACTTCCAATTCCCCGAACTCCGATATGGGCTGCCACCTGTCTACTTACCTGCTCCACTGTGGCCCACACTCCTATGGAAAATCGGGAAATCGCGTATCGAGATATCGCGATTCCCTTTGCACTAGTTCACGGAACTCTCCAAGTCCCGAACCATGATATACCGATCCCCGATGCACGTGAGAGCTTACTCCTCCACGTCACCACTTCCTCGTCGCCCTATCAGGTATCGCGAAATCGCGATTCCTGGTGCAACGATTTCTTCACTCTCGAAATTCACGACGAGCTGAACCTCGACTCCTTTGGATCCTCTGACACATGTCCTGCCCTGAGATTGACTGCTAGGATCTCCTTCGGGTTTTCGAAACCCACAAGGTCTCGGTTCTCTTACCTATCAAAATTCCAATGGCTCCAATATCCCGATGCCTTCGTGGAACTTCTCCTCTATGCACTAAGGCTTAACCTTGGCGCAGATTTTACTAGATTTGATGACTGCCGGTCTTTCGTGAATCTCCCCTATGAATTATGACCGCGGATTTCTTTTCCCCTTGGGGATTTCTTGGCATGAAAATCTCCTGTGCAATCTTTCAATAATTCCGAAGGCCTTTGCTCCTCCTGAGATTTCTTCAGCTACTCAATCTTCTTAGAGATAAGAACCCTTTTCTCGCACTCCTTGCGGCAATCCTGCGAACGCTTCAGCTGTTCGAGCTTCCCTTGACTCTACGCACGCCTGCGGCAGCAGTCCTCTAAATATTTTCTTCTCAAATTCACGACTGAGACTTCCTCTTCAGCCTGCGCACTCCTTGCACGGCTTCAGCAACCCACTTTCACTTCTGGGTGAATAAGAACAAGAGTTAAACTACCTAAGCCTTCATCAACGCACTCCTTGCGGATGGTTTCGACTGCACACCTTGCAGGAAATCCTTTCTCAGATAGAGAAACAATTGAAACTCATTCCATCTCCCCTTCAGACTTCAGTTTGAAACATGAAATCACATGCACAACATATAAAAGAAAATGTATGACAGGAAACAAATATTCATGAGCATAACTTCAACACACAGAGAAACAACACAAAACCATGAATTTGAATCAAGAGCTTTCTCTATTAATTCAATATCTGTACATGGGTGTTCTTCATACAGTTCTCTGCTTGCTCTTCTACTCTTGCTCTTGTTCTTCATCTAACTACCACAACAATACAATGAGGGTGTCTATATCCGTTTTCCCTCTCGGACTCTAAGCTATCAAATCTAGAATTAATTTCCTATCTACCCGCATTAACTAGTTTAAATGTCGTCTATCTACCTAAGGACGAGAGCTTAAAGGCTCACGGTCCAATACACTATACAAAGGGGTCACTTCTTAAATGAGTCATTTAAGATTTGCGGAACAGTTCCAAGGCATTTCAAAATTTGTGCTGGCTTGTCCAACTGTCTTTCGCTCCACGTTGGCTCGCTTGAACATGCTGGCGATGCTCCTGCATCATACTCCTCGGCTTGAAAACTTTCATGGGCTCCTGTCCATGATCTCCTGCACGGTCTGTCCATGCTTTTGTATTTCTGCTTCAGTCTTCCAGCTGGCATCTTCCACTGGGTGATTCTTCCACTTGACCAGATACTCGAAGTATTCTTTCCTTCTGGTCTTTTTACCCACTCGCTTGTCCAGTATGCATTCCATCAGCGGCTTCTCTACAACTAGCAATTTTTTCACCCACTGGATCACTGGTTCCTCGGTTCCAGTCTCTGCTTCTCCAGTCTGGTATAGATATAAATCTGCGATGTTGAATATTGGAGATATTTCGATGCCATCCGACAACTCAATCTCATAAGCGTTTTCTCCGAATTTCTTCAGGACCCTGCATGGCCCAATTTTCTTCATTTTCAGCTTGTCGTATGTTCCCCTCAGGAACATTTCCTTCCTCAAATGTGCCAAAACCAGATTACCAACTTCAAACTGAAGTTGTCTCTGATGTTGATCTGCTCTGCGTTTGTACTCCTGGCTTGATTTCAGTAGTCGCTCCTTCACTCTGCTGTGAAGTTCCTTCATCACCTCAGCAAACTCTTCTGCACTAGCACTGCTAGTAACAGTCTGTTCTGAATCCCTCAATTCAGAAACTCCTCTCGGCTGCATCCCATAGACAATCTGGAATGGATTCTTTCCTATGCTCCGATTCACTGAATCATTGTATGCAAACTCTGCCTGTGGCAATATGTTATCCCAATTGCTATGGTGCTCTGTCACCAAGCTTCTCAACAAGTCTCCTAGACTCTTGTTCACCACTTCTGTCTGTCCATCTATCTGAGGATGATAAGATGAACTAAATGATAAGTTAGTTCCCAGCTTCTTCCATAATTTCCTCCAGAAATGTCCTATGAATTTTGTATCTCTGTCCAAAACAATGCTTTTCGGCAATCCATGAAGTCGAATGACCTCCTTGAAAAACAGATTTGCGATGTGAGTCGCATCGCTGGTTTTCTGGCATGGAATAAAATGTGCCATTTTAGAAAACCTATCCACTACTACAAAGACGAAATCAAATCCTCTTTGCGTCCTTGGCAAGCCCAATACAAAATCCATGCTGATCGCCTCCCATGGCCTCTCTGGTATGGGCAATGGCTGATAGAGTCCTGCATTCTTCTTTCTCCCCTTTGAATGCTGGCAAACTCGACATCTTTCAACAAATCTTTTGACATCTGCTCGCATTCCTGGCCAAAAATATGACTCATTCAATTTCGTGAATGTTTTGTCATGGCCAAAGTGTCCTGCTAATCCACCACTGTGCTTCTCTTTCAACAGGTTCTCCCTCATGGAGCAATTTGGAATGCATAATTGATTGCCTCTGAACAAAAATACCTCCTGGATCATATAGTCTATCCAAGGGCTTCTGTCTCTGAGAACTGGATTCTCAGCTGCTTCATACGCCTCTGCAAAATCTGCATCACCTGCGTACATATCCTTGAGATTTTCAAACCCCAATGTTTTGACTCGGAGTTCCTGCAGTAACAAACACTTCCTGCTCAAAGCATCAACCACTTTGTTAGCAGTACCTGAAATGTGCTTAGTCACAAATGTGAAGTTTTGCATATACTCTACCCATTTATCATGTTTCTGATTCAACTTCTCCTGTTGAGTCACAAACTGCAATGCATGATTATCACTATATAAAACAAATTCTTTCGGGATTAAGTAATGCCTCCACTTTTTCAGCACCTATATGATAGCATAAAATTCTTTATCATATGTGGAGTATTTCAGTTTTGCCTCATCCAACTTCTCGCTGAAATATGCAACCGACCTGTCTTCCTGACTCAAGATCGCTCCTATGGCATACTCGCTTGCATCACATTTCACTTGAAATGTCTTAAGGAAATCCGACAACACCAAAACTGGTTGTTCCGTGATCTTCCGCTTCAACGGATTGAAGCTCTTCTCAGCCTTTGCTGTCCAGTGAAAAGAATTATGTCGCTTCTTCACTATATCCATCATCGTTGCGCTAATTCCACTTAAATTTCTGATGAACTTCCGGTAGAAACTAGCCAAACCATGAAAACTTGTCACCTCAAATATATTCCTCGGTGATGGCCAATTCTTGATCACTTCTACCTTATCTGGATCCATCCTCAATTCATTTTCCGAAATAAAAAAACCTAAGTAAATGAGCTCTATCTTCATAAATGAGGACTTTCTCATGTTAATCAACAACTTCTCCTGTTGTAGTTTCCTCATCACTGTAGCCAATTGCTTCAGATGTTCTGCCTCTGATTTACTGTAAATCAGTATATCGTCCAAATACACAATGATGAACTTCCCGATGAACTCCTTTAGGACTTCATTCATCAACCTCATGAATGTACTTGGTGCATTCGTCAAGCCAAATGGCATGACTAGCCATTCATACAGTCCTTCATTGGTTTTGAAGGCTGTCTTCCACTCATCGCCTTCCCTCATGCGAATCTGATGATATCCGCTCTTCAAATCTATCTTTGAAAAATATTTTGCCCCACTCAGGCAATCCATTAAATCATCCATTCTTGGCAGTGGAAACCTGTACCTGATGGTTATTTTATTGATCGCTCTCGAGTTGGTACACATTCTCTAGCCTCCGTCCTTCTTCGGACTGAGCACTGTTGGAACAACACATGGGCTCAAACTCTCCCTGACCAAGCCTTTGTCCAACAACTCCTGGACCTGCCTCTTGACCTCTTCATTTTCTTGCGGCGTCAATCTGTACGCAGCTTTGTTTGGAAAACTGGCTCCTGGTATGAGATCTATATGGAACTCACACTCCTCATCGGTGGCAATGAACGAGGTAATTCGTCCACTATGATATCAATGAACTCTTCCAACAGTTCCTGAATCTCATCTGGTAAGTCATCCACTCTTGTGCTAGTCAGAACAATTCTCGGCTTTCTGACAACAAAGAATTGTGGATCTTCCTTCTTCTTCACCTCTATAAGAAGTTCCTTCCCATTCATGAGAAGTACTGTGTTGCTCACTTCCGGTTTCACCTCCTTATCCCTTATCGGAAGCAACCTGTGTGTCCTCCCATCCTTCTCCAGGGTATATGTGTTCATTCTCCCATCATGAACCACATTTATATCATACTGCCATGGTCTACCCAACAATAAATGACATACATCCATAGGAATGACATCACAGAGTACTTTATCATTATATCCACCTATTTTAAATTCAACCAAGCATTGTTTAGTGACACTTACTTGATGTCCCTTTTGTAGCCTTGAAACTTTGTATGGGCTCAGGTGATCAATTGTCTCCAGCTCCAGCTTTTCCACCATCTCGGTTGAAACGAGATTATTTGTGCTACCACTGTCAACAATAACCTTGCATACCCAGTCCTTGGTTTTGCAAGCCGTTCTAAAAAGTTTGGTCCTTTGAGCTGAGTCCTCCACCTCCTTTTCGAGTGTTAAGAGAACTTTACGCATCATCAACGACCTTCCGCCTTCTGCGTCTTCTGTCTCAACATCCCGCTTCTGCGCCTCGGTGATGTGAGCTTCTCCACTATCCTTCTTCTTCTCTGGACACTCAAATGATCTGTGCCCATTCTTTCCACATGTGAAACATGTGATAACTCCACCTCTTCCTTTACCTCTGCCTCTGGTACGAGGAAACATGTTATTGTCAGCATATCCTCCACTCTGCTCTATATGTTGTCCTCTTTGTTCAATGTATGGTCCTCGCTATTAGGTCCCACCTCTTTCTACTTTACCCTGAGGTTTCTTCCATTCCTCCTTGGGCTTTTGGTACTTGTCCTGGGCAACTACCTTGCCTCTGGGCTAACTTCTGCCTCGCCCTCGCTGACCTTGCTTACGACTTAGCTTCTCTTCGGCTTTTAGAGCCATATGATAAGCATCCTCTACCGTCCTGATGGTAACCATGCTTAATTAATCTTGAATGTCGTATCTCAGACCATTCAGATATCTAGCAACCTTCTCATCATCGCTCTCCTAATGACCTGCCCTGATATTCAGTCGATAGAATTCCTCAGTGTATTCTTTCACTGTCATCAGCTTTTGTCTCAGGTTCTGCATCCTCTTGAACAGGGTAATTTGATAATCTCTTGGGATGAATTTTTCCTTCATCTTCGCAATCATTCAATCCCAACTCTTGATCTTCTGCTTGCCCTTGCAGCGTCTGTCAACTTGTAGCTCGTCCCACCATAATGCTGCATGTCCTTTCAAGCGTGTGACAACATGTCAGACCTTCTTATCCTCTTCGATATCTTCATAATTGAAGTAGGTGTCAAGAGCTCTAATCCAGTCTAGAAGTTCCTCTGCATCCAGATTTCCCTCATAAACTGGAATGTCCATCTTCGCCTTCGCACCCATCCTTGCGATAGCTTTGATTAGGCGTTCATTCGCTGCATCTTCGGCTGCAATTTCCTCCTCACATTTCGCCTCAACTTTGCTCTCGGAATCACTGAGATCCCCTGCACTAGCTGTGCGTCTTTGCGCTATCTCCATCTCCTCGAGTCTTGCTCGGAGATCACGCATCTGTCTCTCCATTTCTGGATTTCCTATCGGCCTGCCTCTTCTTCGTACTTCCCTATCCTCTGGATCAGGTGATTGTCTCTCTCTTCTGGGTGGCATGGTGAATTCTCTCTCTCTCTGCTACAGAAAACAAAGAGTCTTCCTTAGCTCTGATACCACTTAATGCACAACCGCACTCCTCGGAGCACGTCCGCTTCCTCAGGACCTTCTTCCTCCTCAGCCCGAAGAACTCGAATGTTCTTCTAATTCCCTATCGAGAATTTTCCTTACCCACAACAACTCTTCCAAGTGATCTCCCTTAGTGATCGGGAAATCGAAACTCGCAACTTCGCAAGTTCACTGCCTATCTCTGGGCTTTCCAATCCCCAAGACCCGATGGCCAGTCAACGTTGACTTCTTCCCGTACCTATCGGGACTTCTTCTCTATCATGGTTTCGCAACTCGCAATGTCAACAATTAGAATTTCTGACTCCCGATACCCGATGCGCCGAATCTCCGATGCACATGTGTGAGTTCCCCTTTCCACACCCGTCACTTCAATCAGGATTTCGAAATTCACGGGATCGCGAATCCAAAAGCTATGAGTACCGGGACTTCCAATTCCCCGAACTCCGATATGGGCTGCCACCTGTCTACTTACCTGCGCCACTGTGGCCCACACTCCTGTGGCAAATCGGGAAATCGTGTATCGGGATATCGTGATTCCCATTGCACTAGTTCACGGAACTCTCCAAGTCCCGAACCCCGATATACCGATCCCCGATGCACGTGAGAGCTTACTCCTCCACGTCACCACTTCCTCCTCGCCCTATCGGGTATCGCGAAATCACGATTCTTGGTGCAATGATTTCTTCACTCCCAGAATTCACGACAAGCTGAACCCTGACTCCTTTGGATCCTCTGACACGTGTCCTGCCTTGAGATCAACGGCTAGGATTTCCTTCGGGTTTTCGAAACCCACAAGGTCTCGGTTCTCTTACCTATCAGAATCCCAATGGCTCCAATATCCCGATGCCTTCGCGAAACTTCTCTTCTATGCACTAAGGCTTAACCCTGACACATCTTTT
This sequence comes from Picea engelmannii, assembly GCA_009831015.1. Classification (NCBI taxonomy): domain Eukaryota; kingdom Viridiplantae; phylum Streptophyta; class Pinopsida; order Pinales; family Pinaceae; genus Picea; species Picea engelmannii. The sequence goes on from ML781307.1 coordinate 913,674, forward strand.
ACTAGATCTGATGACTGCCGGTATTTCATGAATCTCCCCTACAAATTCTGACCGCGGATTTCTTTTCCCCTTGGGGATTTCTTGGCACGAAAATCTCCTGTGCAATCTTTCAATAATTCCAAAGGCCTTTGCTCCTCCTAATATTTCTTCATCTACTCAGTCTTCTTAGAGATAAGAACCCTTTGCTCGCACTCCTTATGGAAATCCTGCGAACGCTTCAGCTGTTCGAGCTTCCCTTGACTCTACGCACACTTGCGACAACAATCCTCTAAATATTTTCTTCTCAGATTCACGACTGAGACTTCTTCTTCAGCTTGCGCACTCCTTGCATGGATTCAACAACCCACTTTCACTTCTGGGTGAATAAGAACAAGAGTTAAACTACCTAAGCCTTCATCAACGCACTCCTTGCGGATGGTTTCGACTGCACACCTTGCAGGAAATCCTTGCTCAGATAGAGAAACAATTGAAACTCATTCCATCTCCCCTTCAAACTTCAGTTTGAAACATGAAATCACATGCACAGCATATAAAATCAAATGTATGACAGGAAACAAATATTCATGAGCATAACTTCAACACACAGAGAACCAACACAAAACCATGAATTTGAATCAAGAGCTTTCTCTATTAATTCAATATCTGTACATGGGTGTTCTTCATACAGTTCTCCGCTTGCTCTTCTGCTCTTGCTCCTGTTCTTCATCTAACTACCACAACAATACAATGAGGGTGTCTATATCCGTTTTCCCTCTCGGACTCTAATCTATCAAATCTAGAATTAATTTCCTATCTACCAGCATTAACTAATTTAAATTCCATCTATCTACCTAAGGACGAGAGCTTAAAGGCTCACGGTCCAATACACTATACAAAGGCGCCACTTCTTAAATGAGTCATTTAATATTTGCGCAACAGTTCCAAGGCATTTCAAAATTTGTGCTAGCTTGTCTAGTTGTCTTCCGCTCCACGCTGGCTCGCTTGAACATGCTGGCGATGCTCCTGCATCATACTCCTCGGCTTGAAAACTTTCATGGGCTCCTGTCCATGAGCTCCTTCATGGTCTGTCCATGCTTTTGTATTTCTGCTTCAGTCTCCCAGCTGGCATCTTCCACTGGGTGATTCTTCCACTTGACCAGATACTCGAAGTATTCTTTCCTTCTGGTCTTTTTACCCACTCGCTTGTCCAGTATGCATTCCATCAGCGGATTCTCTGCAACTGGCAATTGTTTCACCCACTGAATTACTGGTTCCTCGGTTCCAGTCTCTGCTTCTCCAGTCCGGTATGGATATAAATCTGTGACGTTGACTATCAGAGATATTCCGATGCCATCCGACAACTCAATCTCATAAGCGTTTTCTTCGAATTTCTTCAGGACCCTGCATGGCCCAATTTTCTTCATTTTCATCTTGTTGTATGTTCCCCTCGGGAACCTTTCCTTCCTCAAATGTGCCAAAACCAGATCACCAACTTCAAACTAAAGTTGTCTCCGATGCCGATCTGCTCTGCGTTTGTACTCCTGGCTTGATTTCAGCAATCGCTCCTTCACTCTGCTGTGAAGTTCCTTCATCGCCTCAGCGAACTCTTCTGCACTAGCACTGCTAGTAGCAGTCTGTTTTGAATCCCTCAATTCAGAAACTCCTCTCGACTGCATCCCATAGACAATCTGGAATGGACTCTTTCCTGTGCTTCGATTCACCGAATCATTGTATGCAAACTCTGCCTGTGGCAATATGTTATCCCAACTGCTATGGTGCTCTGTCACCAAGCTTCTTAGCAAGTCTCCTAGACTCCTGTTCACCACTTCTGCCTGTCCATCTGTCTGAGGATGATAAGCTGAACTAAACGATAAGTTAGTTCCCAGCTTCTTCCATAAATGTCCTCCAGAAATGTCCTATGAATTTCATATCTCTGTCCGAAACAATGCTTTTCGGCAATCCATGAAGTCGAATGACCTCCTTGAAAAACATATTTGCGATGTGAGTCACATCGCTGGTTTTCTGGCATGGAATAAAATGTGCCATTTTAGAAAACCTATCCACTACTACAAAGACATAATCAAATCCTCTTTGCGTCCTTGGCAAGCCCAATACAAAATCCATGCTGATCGCTTCCCATGGCCTCTCTGGTATGGGCAATGGCTGATAGCGTCCTGCATTCTTCTTTCTCCCCTTTGAATGCTGGCAAACTCGACATCTTTCAACAAATCTTTTGACATCTGCTCACATTCCTGGCCAAAAATATGACTCATTCAATTTCGCGAATGTTTTGTCATGGCCAAAGTGTCCTGCTAATCCACCACTATGCTTCTCTTTCAACAGGTTCTCCCTCATGGAGCAATTTGGAATGCATAATTGATTGCCTCTGAACAAAAATCCCTCCTGGATCATATAATCTATCCAAGGGATTCTGTCTCTGAGAACTGGATTCTCAGCTGCTTCATACGCCTCTGCAAAATCTGCATCACCTGCGTACATATCCCTGAGATTTTCAAACCCCAATGTTTTGACTCGGAGTTCCTGCAGTAACAAACACTTCCTGCTCAAAGCATTAGCCACTTTGTTAGCAGTACCTGAAATGTGCTTAATCACAAATGTGAAGTTCTGCATATACTCTACCCATTTAACATGTTTCTGATTCAACTTCTCCCGTTGAGTCACAAACTGCAATGCATGATTATCACTATACAAAACAAATTCTTTCGGGATTAAGTAATGCCTCCACTTCTTCAGCGCCTGTATGATAGCATAAAATTCTTTATCATATGTGGAGTATTTTAGTTTCGCCTCATCCAGCTTCTCGCTGAAATATGCAACCGGCCTGTCTTCCTGACTCAAGACCGCTCCTATGGCATACCCGCTTGCATCACATTTCACTTGAAATGTCTTAAGGAAATCCGGCAACACCAAAACTGGTTGTTCTGTGATCTTCCGCTTCAACAGATTGAAGCTCTTCTCAGCCTCTGCTGTCCAGTGAAAAGTCCAAGGTTTATTCTTGTATGTTGACAAAATGAAAGGTCGACTTTGTCCAATTAATTTAAAAGCCCGAAGTAGAACATAAAGTATTTAAGAGATCAAAGATTTCTTTCCATTCATTACTATTACTATGCTTTGTCATCTTTAATTCCATGTCTTTTATTTTCTAAATTTTTATTTCCATACTATTTTTTTTTTAGGAATGGACATTTAAATAACACTTTTATTTCTATTAGGATTGAACGCTTAAACAACATTTAGGAATGGACATTTAAATAACACTTTTATTTCTACTAGGATTGAACGCTTAAACACCATTTTTACTTTTATATTTATTAAGAAAAAGCCTTGAATAATATTTTTATTTTTTATTTCTACGCTTTGTTGTTTTCTAAATTATTATTTCCAAGGTAATAATTACCAACTTTAAGGTTGAAAATGGTTGAAAAATTAAACCATCACTTTTATATAAAATAATTAAACAAGCGATTTTCATTACTTATTTTTTAAAAAATTAAACAAACAATTTTCATTATTTTTAAAAATAAAATATCCAATCAAAATAATAAATTATATATATATATATATATATATATATATATATATATATATATATATATATATATATATATATATATATTATTTCCCTTCCTCTTTTGTGTTCACAGGTATTTTATATTTCCTACTTATTTTTTAAAAGAATTAAGCAAATAATTTTTATTATCCATTTTCATTATTTTTGAAAAATAAAATATTCAATCAAAATAAATATTTTTTTTAATTTTCCTTCTTCTTTTGTGTTCACATGTATTTTATATTTTCTTTCTTGTTTTGTGCTCTTTTGTCAATGAAAATTAATAAAAAACTTAGACTTGTCAATTAAACAAATACTCTATATTTCCCTTCCTCTTTTGTAAATGCAAATTAATTAATTTTTAAAATTTTATATTTAATAAATTATTAAAACACTTTAAATTTGAATAACATATTAAACAACCGTTAGAGCTCACAAGATAAGATAAATAATTATAAATCAAAATGTAATATATCATGAGGTTAACTTTTAAAGAAAGAAAATCTCTCATACTTAACTATAAAAGATGAATAATTTAATTATGATTTAAAATTGTGCAAAATATTTTTATTGTGTGGATTTTTTGAAACGTCTAATTTTTCGAGTGAACACTCCACTCATCATCGAGAAGTATCCACTCAAAAAGTTGGACGTTTCAAAAAATTCACACAGTTCTTATCTAGAAGTCTTTTGCAACATTATAACTAACTGTGAAAACCTGCATTCTCAAATGATTCAAAATGTAATGTAATGATTTGTATACGCTCAGAAAGGAAAATCAAAGCCCCATTAAAGAAAAATAAACAATTTTTTTTTATGAATATTAATTATTAAAAATCTAATATGATGATTAGATATATTTAAACAAGAATAATTTTGAATATTTAAAAGACATTATATGTGTGTGTGTGTGTGTTTTGGTAAATAAAAATATTTCCTCAAAGAGTCTTCATAGCAGTACACATGGTGAAGTTTTCCACTTGTTCTGCCATACATATAAAAACCAAAAGAAGTGGCCAACAAAACAATCAATCATGTTTTTGCTCACATTTGAGAAGATTTGGTAAACAAAACTAGTCTTAAACAAAACTGTAACTGTGGCCTCTTTAGACCTAGAAACATAACAACATAAAATAAAACTAAATAGTAGGCGAACCCGGGTTTCCATTGATGCTGGGAGAGTGTGGCCGTGCATGAGCGAAAATGAAAGGTTGGCAGCAAGTCATACACCTTCGCTTGAGAGAGAACTGAACAAGGCATCCAAGCGACTATTGAGGATATCCTGGCGGTGAAGTTGATCGACCATGTCCTGTCGCATTTCGAAGATGAGTTGCAGATGTTCTTTCGAGAACCTGTGAGTGTTGGGCGTCTATGGCGCAAAGGTTGCAATAGGTTGAGGCTCATTAACAAATTGTGATGTCACCATAGTTCTTTCCTCAAGACATGCTAGAGGAGTCTCTTCCTTAACCAGACAACCTACCATTTTGACACAGGGTCGACAATTTAAGGCAATCGTTTAGAATTGCGCAACAGTTCCTGAAGGTCCAAAGCAGAGCACATGAGTGAGTCCAGAGGGGCTTGGGGGGGAACCCGAGGAATCTCTTCCTCAACATAAGTCATGACATTGTCTTCGTCAACCCAATTTTGATCAGACAAGGGAGGACCAATAGGTCTTATGGAAGGGATGGGAGGTAGAGAAAGAGTCAAAGAGGGACCAGGTCGAGGATGCCGGGCCAAAACACTATAATAGGCCAACCCACACTTCAGCTTTCCCCGTTCACGTGACATTGGAGAGACGAGGACGAGAACGATAACCCAACACTAGAAGGGAGAAAAACCATGAGAGGAGCATAAAACAAAATGCCAAACCAGAATGAAATAGCAATAGCCATGCCTTACCTCCATAAATGCAACTAAAATGACAGGGAAAGCTCCTTCAAGACCGAAATGATGTCTCTTAGCATCTACGTACCTACTCTGTGAAACCTTGGCCTTTGCTGTGTGTGCTCCATTAAAACCTCCTTGTTATGCAAGCACACTACTATCCTTCCTAAATGAATGCTACGCATATTAAATTAACGAAGAGGAAGGATGATGATGATAAATATTAACTAAGCTCGACGCATGTATGTCATGTGTCACCCCATCCAGGAACTAGATATGTTTAATTTTACATATTTATTATGTTAAATTTTATAATTTTATTTTGATATATTTGTAAAATTATATGAATCTTAATAAACAAACAAGTTTAATTATAATTCAAGTAACTTTAGAGTATATAAGAATGATCCTAATAAACAAATAAGTTTAACTATAACTCAAGTAATTTTAGAGTATATAAGAATGAAATTTATAATATGTTGCTCAATTGTATTTTGACATTTATAACTCAATTAACTTTAGAGTATATAAAAATGAAACTTGTAATATGTTATTAATTGTATTTTGACATTTAATCATATAAAGAATAAACACCTTTAATATCTTCAAATTTTTAAAAACAATTATATATGATCTTATAACCTTACATTTGCATAGTTATAATGGTAAGAATCTTACTTGAAACACAAGCATGCTTCCACTATACAATAATGAAACTTGTAGGATGATTGCATATTTATAATTTTTATAAACGTATCTTTACATATTTATAACATTAAGAGTCCCAGTGAACAAGCTTAACTATATCCCAAACAAGTATACAAGAATGGGACTTGTAACATTATGTCAATCACTTTTTGGCATTTCAAAATAGGGAGAAGACTCATAAAGAGAATCAAAGCCTTCAATACATTTTACAAATATAAATAATCATATAATTTTATTTTTACAAAATTATAATTTTAAAAATTCTATTTAAAAATTCTATTTAAAAATTTAAATTTAAGTAAGTTCAAAGTATATAAGAATGGAACTTATAATATGATATTTAATCACTTTTGACATTTGATTATGGAGAAAATTCTAAGTCAAAACTTTAAATATTTTTAAATTTTATTTTTTATATAATAAAATTAATTTTCATAAATATATATAAATTATTTTTTAAGTTAAAATTTTAAATATTTTTAAATTTCGATTTTTTTTTTTATATAAAAATATTAATTTTCATAAATGTATATAACTTTGTTATTGTAATTATAATGTTTTTTTTTTTTTTTTTTATATAAAAAAATTGATTTTCTTAAATGTATATAACTTTGTTATGATAATTATAATATTATTAATTTTCATAGATACATATAAATTTCCTATTATATAATTATAATGTTAAGTTTATCTTAAAAAACAAGCTTAATCATAACCCATAAAGATAAGAATATAAAAATAATGAAACTTGTAACATCATGTTTAAATCACTTTTTGACATTCGGTTATAATTATAACTCCACACAAGTTTAAAGTATAAAAGAATGGAACTGGTACATTTGATGACAAGTTTACAATATAAAAGAATGGTATTGGTAACATGATGTTAAGGCTGGTATTATTTACAATTTTTTCTTGGAAGTCACATAGTGTTGCTCTAGGAATTCCAAAAGATGCTTGTTGTAGTGGCAAGGTCTTTCCCAATTTACCAAATGACCAGCCTTATCAATGAGTACAATTTGTGTTTCGTCACCTAATTGCCTATTCATACAAATATTAAAATAAATTTCTTAGTAAGTAAATGTTATAAAACTGAATATTATATAAATATCTAAAACAAAATCTATTCAAAATAAATATTGAAAATAATTATTGTTGGGAAAACTTACCTTCTCATCCAATAGGCCACTTCAACATCGAAAACCTCGTCATTATTACCCCACAATAAAAGAATTTTCTAACCAAGACAAAATTATCCAACATATACCATGTTAAATTCGAAGTGTGTTAAATTCCATTTTCTGAGTTATTAAAATTAATATAATAAAGTTGAAACATAAACAATATTTGTAGAAGGATAAAGTTGACATAATAATAAAATGATCAAAATTCGCTTAATAAAAATAGTTTTTGGATTAGTGATGTAATTTCACCTTTTCTAATCTTCTACTCGAAGTTCTAGGAAGAGTGTCATTCTTGTAATTTCATTTTTTTAATCTTCTACTCTATTGATATAAAGTTTATGTAAGTTGTTAATTTTTTTTTGAATGTGTGATAGCTATATTAATTATTAAATAAATAATATTATTGTTATAATTTGTATTTTCAAATAAATAATATTATTGTTATAATTTGTATTTTCTTGTTGTAATGGTTATTATTAAGATTTATATATATATATATATATATATATATATATATATATATATATATATATATATATATATATATATATATATAT
>ML781307.1:935443-960675 GCA_009831015.1 Picea engelmannii
CTGGAGAGGAGCTGCAGTTGCAACTGCTGCAACTAACATTTCGATTTTGGCTTGGAATTTCTCTTTGGTTATGATTTGGACTTTCTGCCTGGTACGCTAGCTCTAGAAAGAGGTACGCTACCTTTGGTTGGCTATCAAATCTAGGGTTTGCTTCCAGAATTATTCTCTCTGTCAAGGTTAAAATGATCGAGGGTGGCCTTTGTGCCTATGGTTGGGTGACAATATTGCTATATTGTCTATGGTAAAACACGCACACCTATTATTCTAATAGGTTATGGGCCCACACTATCTTCGGACAGTTTAACCACTAGAAGATAGATCATGAGGATTTGCTCAGTTACAGTTGTAGTTGCAGTCAAACTTTTGTTGCAGCAACGAAACCCTAACCCTCTTGTTAAGGTACCTCAAGTTAAGAGCTTGACCTAATTCCTGGATAGCCTAGTGTGCCCTATCCTAGTGCACCTCCTGGTACTCTCAACAAGCCAAGACGTCAAGTTTGAGTTTTTGGTCAAAGTCAAAGGTTGACCAAGTCAAAGAAGTCACGACTTACTCTATAAAGTCAGAAAACAAGTTAGAAGGGGCTTCTAACTTCAAAGCATGGAAGACAAGGACTGAGCTCATCCTGTCCAAGAATAAAGTGTTGGATATCGTGAAAGGAAAGATCATGGAACCACAATTTAAAGTGGAAAAAGAGAAGGAACCTCAAAATGTTGCAATTATGGAGAAGTTCAAGGACAATGACATCAACGCTATGAGTATCATAGTGGACTATGTAAAATACCACTTGATACCCTACATCTCTTATCTTGACTCATCTAAGAAGATGTACGATGTCCTAACTAACTTATTCTCAGTCAGAAACCTTGGACAAGTAATGAGTATGAAGAATGAGCTCTATGACATGAAAATGAATGATGATGATAGGATAACATCATACTATGTGAGAATATCTCTTAGCTAAGAGATCAACTAAAAGTTATTGAAGAAATCATTTCAGAAAAAAGAACTAGTAAATATAATACTCAATGGCCTTCCAAGACATGGGATGCATTTGCCGCAAGCATGAACTCAAGAAAATGATATGTCAAAAATACAATGCTTCAACTGTCGAAAATATGGTCACTACATGAACCACTGTCCTGAGTTAAAGAAAAGGAAGGAAACAAACGAAGCAACAGTTGCTGAAGAAAGGGAACCCTCAAAGAAAGCCAAGAAGGATACAACAAACTTCTTCTTCTAGTCAAGGTAACAATATTCTTCTATAACATAGTTCTTGTACATACCTTGTTTACATGGTTCCTGTACATATCATGCATATCTATTTCTTAGAAGAAAAGATGGTCAGTGAAACAATACCTATGAAAGAATAACAAGATAAGGATTGCTATTACGATGACTACAAGAAGATGAAGTATGTCAGGAAATTCCTGAGGAATCTATTATATAAGTAACAACTGCCAGATAGGCTGAAATCAAAATCAAACTTGAAGAGACCGAGAAGGAGTCAAATAAGAAAGAAGTAACCAATCGAGATGAAATTAGAATAAGAGTTGTGATGCTTTACATAAAGAAATAAGGATGCATACAGAAGCATGGACTCCCTTAGATGGAGGGAGCTGATTATGGAATTCCAAAATAAGAGCATGCATTCATGCATGAAGAGATGATTAGGAGGGAGCTAATCCTAAATGATATGATCCATTGAAGAATCTGTGAAGATTATGAAGTATTTGTCCATGTTCCCATTGAAAGTAGCAACCATGATAAGAAACACATGTTCAATTGACTCTAGAAGAAGTCTTCTTCGAAAATAAGTCTTAAGTATCCTTGGTTATCCATTTACATCCATGGTCCTATGATGAAAGGAAGAAGTTGGAATCTTCAGGAAGGAAGGGCATGGAATCTATAGAAGACTCCATGGACAGTCACTTTGAGTAGTGGTCATGTAGAATGGTTCGCCTTGCCGGGTAGTCGTTCTTTCGAAGTTCATAGTTGTGAGAAATTTTGAAGAATGGTCCATTTTGGAGGTTGGTACAAAAAAATTATTTCCATAGGAAATGGTCCATCTAGTCATTCCCTAGGGAAAAATCATTCTCTCTAGGTTGCACTGTGATTAGTGCCGGAGGAATGACCCAGTTAGATGAATGGTCCAGGTTCAACAATTAGGGACAAGCATTACTTAGGGAAGACTCATTCTCTCTAGGTTGCACTATGATTAGTGTCGGAGGAATGGCCTAGTTAGGTGAATGGTCCAGGCTCAGGAATCAGGGACAACTATTCTTCTATGTTTGGGAAGTGACACAGACACCACCTCTGCCTCGGCAGAGTCTTTGCGCGACTTTCCGGTCTTAAGGATCGTTCTATTTCACTACTTGAGCCAGATCAACTCCTTCGGATTCCCTGTTGGAATCTCCAAGTATCGATCCATAGGTCCTTTTTGGAAGCTCCCTTGTGCAAACAACACTATGCGTGAGCTCCGCCCTCTTCGTGCGACCACATCGCTATGACCAAGGCCTACCTCGAAAGGTGCTTGTCACAACTCGCCTCTCGTGAGTTCGCGAGTCGAAGATCTCGACTCCTCCTGTCCAATCCCGAGATATCCGAGATCGCGAGACGGGTATAACTCCTTCCCTCGTCAACGCCCTCCGCGCGTGACCACCAGCTAGGCTTAACACTAGCGCTTCTCGCCTTTCGTCACTTCACAAGTCAAAAGGTTGGACTTCCGTCCCCTTATCTTATGAACCCCTGAGACATGAAAAGTCAACAGGGTGTTGAATCCCTTCAATGAACAACGCGTGTCTGCCTGTCTATTCCACGGGCCCACCTTGCGATTCTGCCACGTGTCCACACGAGCCTCGACTCTCGACACTTCATGACTTCTACAGTTGAAAGTGACCTCTCTCAACCTTCGAACCTCCGAATGCACGAAATACGATGGGGTTCCTGATCCAATGGTCCTCCCGTGACTTGGATCCAACGACTATCCTCGCTCCTCGCTCCTCGTGACTTCATGACTTGGAGCACCCAACGCTTGGGCTCTCACCCTGTGAACTTCCAAGTTCGCGAGATCTCTCGATCTCTGCCACCTGTCCTCCTCAGATGGACAGTTGCGATCTTCTCGCCACTTCACCGCTCGCGACTTGGAGCACCCAACCTTTGGGCTCTCACCTTGCGAACCTCCAAGTTCGCAAGATCCCTTGATCTCTGCCACTTGTCCTCCTCATATGGATGGCTGTGATTCTCTCACGACTTCGCTACTCGCGAAGTCAAGAGACTTCCTTCTCTGACCTCCGATGTTCGAATCAACAATATGGGTGATCTTGTGACATGTGTCCGCTCCTAACCAACGACTCAGATCCTTTCAGGACTTCGCTTCTGCTGCTCTATGCGTGAGGGTTTTAAACCTCGGGCAACTCTTGACAGATCCAACGACTCTCGGGTTCTTCGCTCAAGATCTGACGGTTCAGATCCTCTCGCCTGTGCGCTTCTCCTGCTGCTCTCTGGACGTGAAATATTCAACAGTGCAGATCTTCTCGGCTGATCCAACGACAACTATTTCTCCTCCCGAGCTCTGGCGCTTTTCTTCCAACACTTGGAAGAATTCCAAATATTCAAAGGCTTTGACCTTTGTCTTCTTTCCTCTGTGAGCTTCACAACTTTGAATCCTCGCCTGCGCGTATGAAACGTTGTTCCTCCTAAGCTTTGGGAAACTTTGAACTCTTTTAGAGAGTTCTCTGGCCTCTCCACTCCTTGCAGCTACGGCTTTGTGCGTAAAAGCACTCACCCTCCTGAGCTTGACCTTCTCTGGAACCTTAAGAGGTTTCCACGACTCCTGCACTCCTTGCAAAGTCTCTGCACGCACGAGGTGCTATCCCTTCTGAGCTTACTCACGAACTCAGATCTCCAAGGAACTAAGTCCCTTTTTCCTTTCTCCCTTAGATGGAGAATTCAGATGCCCTCCTAGCTATCCCTCTGCTCAAGCAACCTTTTGCTGAGAGTTTCAGGGTGTTCAACAACCCTGCGAAGATCCTTCTTCTTGGACTCTTCTACTAATTCCAAAACTCAATAGAGTTCTTTTCTCCTCTTGTGCCTGTCTGCACACCTACTTAATGCCCACCTGACAGAGTATCTTCTTACAGAACATCCAGCAGTTCTATCCCCTTCTGTGCACCCTATGCACCTGCTCAATGCCCTCTTGGTAGAGCTCTCAGAATCCTTAGTGATCCTTGTTCTCCTATCTGAACTCACAACAGAGTTCTTCTCAATGCATCACTATGCATATGCTCAATGCCCACTTGGCAGAGCTCCCAGAATCCTTAGTGATTCTAACTTCAATCTGAACTCACAGTAGAGTTCTTCTCCTGTGCACTCCTTGCACTGACTCGATGCCCTCCTGGCAGAGCTTCACAGAACTCCTCAGAGATTCTGTCTGCAACTGTGTTTTCTCATACACAGCCTTGCCTCCAAGGTATTCAACAACCTTGAGGTCTTTCTCCCGAGTTGTTGATTTCAGCTTTTGTGCCCACCTGGCACGCCTCTGTCTGGACCCACAGAATTCAGAAATGCACCCTCTGTGCACGGCTATCAGAACCCTTAGCGTTCTGTCACACCCTCATGGTGTGAAGCCTCAAAGACCTCTCAAGCCTGAAACCCCTCAAAGACCTCTCAAGCCTGAAACCAAACAACCTGCAAATGTCTAACATACATCTACAACATAAAAGAACACAATGAAAGCATCCACATAACACATAAATACATGCAGGAAAAACTGCTTTTGGTTTGTATTAATAAAAATGCCTCTTTACAAAGGTTTTCTGAGCGTGGACTGTAACAAGGTCTCGGCTCTTCTCTTCTCTTCTCTATGCTAACTATTACAAAATGAGATCAAAAATGATTTTTTACAAGAGGGGCTCTTCGATCTCTTCCCTCCAATCTACCTACCCTATTCAATGGCATTGAAAGGGCTATCTAGTCCGCAAATCAGATCTAGATCTCAGCCTTACAAAACATTAAAGGCCTATCTACCTATATCCTACGCAAAGGCATGGATTCACGGCTCAACAACCTAAAACATTTAATTACATTCATCTACTTATAGCCTGCGCAAAGGCATGGCTTTACGACTCAACAGCCTAAAACATTTAATTACATTCATTGAAATTTTAAATGAGGACCGCGCCTCTCTTCAACACGCGATTTGAATTCGCTGACGTGGCTAACTGGCTGATGTGGAGAGATGCTCCTGCATCATACTCCTCAACTACAAAATTCATGATCTCTTGCTCATGAGCTTCCACCCTCAGCTGTGGAAATCCTCCTGGATCCCAGACGAATTTCTGGAGCTGTTCATCTGCTCCACTTCCTCGCTACTGTTGCTGTTGCTTCCTTTCTTCTGCCCAATGCCTCCTTGCTGGTAGTCTCTACTGATCTCAACATCAGCCTTCTAATCTTCTCGATCACTTCGTCCAACTGCTCCAGTGGCTGGCTCCGTTCATGCAGTCTCCCCAGCTACAAAAATTTTCTGCAATTGGGCAGATCACTGTGATCTCCCATGCCTTCTTCATCTTCATCATCTTCTTTTGTGGCCTTAACTTGCCACCCTGCTACAAAGTTCATCTCTGCAGTCTTCTCTTGACTGACCTGCTGTTCAGTCACCTTTTCTGATAGCTCAACTCCTGCCAGTTCTCTTGCTGGCTCTGGATTGTTCAACCAATCCTCCAACATCTCTAGCTCCATCTCCCATCGAGTGAGTAATATGTCTGCCTGTTCTTCGGCTTCTTCTGCTGCCAGCTTCAGTGCTACAACTTCCTCATCTTCTTGGATGAAAGCATTGAGACACTCCTCAGAATGCTCATTCTTTTTTTCTTCTTGGGCAGCTTCCAAAGTCTGCTCCAATGCTTCTTTGACAGTCTCAGCTAGCTGTCCTGCTTCTGCTGTTGCTGCATCTGCTACACAGATTTCTGCCTCCTCTTGGCCAGATGGTAGGAATATCTGAATTCCCCCAATCATCAAAAGATTATCCTAATCTTCCTCTTCTATCATCTCCTCAGGCTGATTCAAACTCACCTCTGAGTTTATGAGACCCTCAGATAGTCTCATCTGCTCATCCCTGCCCACCTGGCAATATGGGATTTCCCTGCTACCCTCCTGGTAGTCTATGAGATCAAATGATCCCATCTCTATTCCATTGCCCACCTGGCAAATTGGAAACCTTCCGCTGCCCTCCTGGCAGTCTATGAGATCCTGAAGTGATCTCGATCCATTGCCCACCTGGCACTGTGAAATTCCCTGGCTGTCCTCATGACAGTCTGTGAGATCCCGCAGTGATCTCAACCCTTTGCCCACCTGACAATTAGGAATTTATTCTCTTCCCTCCTGACAGTGCTTGAGATCTTCAGCCGATCCCAATTCATCCTTACTACTGATACTTCTCCCAGTCTCTGGTTTACATATCTGAACCCTTTTCTCTGGTCTGTTGAGGTTTTCAACAGGCCTCAACCACCATGTTAACAACTTACATTATCTTTTAGCCATCTCGCTGTCTAATTGCCTTGTTGGAAAATCTGCTGTTGTTGCTCTGAAACTCTTCCTATAGTCCTTCGTACTGTCCTCTTGATTGTTGCCTACCTGCAAACAACCATCACATAGTCTCCAGTACTCTGTCTTCCTTTGCCTCCTCCCTCTGCTTGAAATATACAAACAAAGTTCTCACTCTGATACCAAAACTAACACAGACGCTGCCTCTGCCTCGACAGAGTCTCTGCGCGACCTCCTGGTCTTAAGGATCGTTCTATTTCACTACTTGAGCTAGATCGACTCCTTCGGATTCCCTGTTGGAATCTCCAAGTATCGATCCATAGGTCCTTTTCGGAAGCTCCTCTGTGCAAACAACACTAGGCGCGAGCTCCGCCCTCTTCGTGTGACCACAGTGCTATGACCAAGGCCTACCTCGAAAGGCGCTTGTCACAACTCGCCTCTCACGAGTTCGCGAGTCGAAGCTCTCGACTCCTCCTATCCAATCCCGCGATATCCGAGATCGCGAGATGGGTATAACTCCTTCCCTCATCAACGCCCTCCACGCATGACCACCAGCTAGGCTTAACACTAGCGCTTCTTGCCTTTCGCCACTTCTCAAGTTGAAAGGTTGGAATTCCATCCCCTTATCTTATGAACCCTTGAGACACAAAAAGTCAATGGGGTGTTGACACCCTTCAATGAACAACGCATGTCCGCCTGTCTATTCCATGGGCCCACCTTGCGATTCTACCACGTGTCTACACGAGCCTCGGCTCTCGTCACTTCATGACTTCTGCAGTCGAAAGTGACCTCTCTCAACCTCTGAACCCCCGAATGCACAAAATGCGATGGGGTTCCTGATCCAATGGTCCTCCCATGACCTGGATCCAATGGCTATCCTCGCTCCTTGCTCCTCGTGACTTCACGACTTGGAGCACCCAACGCTTGGGCTCTCACCCTGCGAACTTCCGAGTTCGCGAGATCTCTCGATCTATGCCACCTATCCTCCTCAGATGGACGGCTGCGATCTTCTCGCCACTTCGCCACTCGCAACCTGGAGCACCCAACCTTTGGGTTCTCACCTTGCGAACCTCCGAGTTCGCGAGATCCCTTGATCTCTGCCACCTTTCCTCCTCAGATGGATGGCTGCGATTCTCTCACGACTTCGCTACTCGCGAAGTCAAGAGAATTCCTTCTCGGACCTCCGATGTCCGAATCCCCAATATGGGTGATCTCGTGACACGTGTCCGCTCCTAACAAACGACTCGGATCCTTTCGGGACTTCACTTCTGCTGCTCTATGCGTGAGGGTTTTAAACCTCAGGCAACTCTTGACAGATCCAACAGTTGTCGGGTTCTTCGCTCAAGATCTGACGGTTCAGATCCTCTTGCCTATGCGCTTCTCCTGCTGTTCCCTGGATGTGAAATCTTCAACAGTCCAGATCTTCTCGGCTAATCCAACAGCAGCTATTGCTCCTCCTGAGCTCTGGCGCTTTTCTTCCAACACTTGGAAGAATTTCAAATATTCAAAGGCTTTGACCTTTGTCTTCTTTCCTCTGCGAGCTTCACAACTTTGAATCCTCACCTGCGCGTATGAAACGTTGTTCCTCCTGAGCTTTGGGAAACTTTGAACTCTTTCAGAGAGTTCTCTGGCCTCTGCACTCCTTGCAGCTACGACTTTGTGCGTAAAAGCACTTGCCCTACTTAGCTTGACCTTCTCTGGAACCTTAAGAGGTTTCCATGACTCCTGCACTCCTTGCAGAGTCTCTGCATGCACGAGGTGCTATCCCTTCTGAGCTTACTCACGAACTCAAATCTCCAAGGAACTAAGTCCCTTTTTCCTTTCTCCCTTAGACGGAGAATTTAGATGCCCTCCTAGCTATCTCTCTGCTCAAGCAACCTTTTGCTGAGAGTTTCAGGGTGTTCAACAACCCTGCGAAGATCCTTCTTCTTGGACTCTTCTACTAATTCCAGAACTCAACAGAGTTCTTTTCTCCTCTTGTGCCTGTCTGCACACCTACTCAAAGCCCACCTGCCAGAGTATCTTCTTATAAAACATCCAATAGTTCTGTCCCCTTCTATGCACCCTATGCACCTGCTCAATGCCCTCCTGGTAGAGCTCTCAGAATCCTTAGTGATCCTTGTTCTACTGTCTGAACTCACATCAGAGTTCTTCTCAATGCATCACTATGCATATGCTCAATGCCCACTTGGCAGAGCTCCCAAAATCCGTAGTGAGTCTGACTTCAATCTGAACTCACAACAGAGTTCTTCTCCTGTGCACTCCTTGCACTGGCTCGATGCCCTCCTGGCAGAGCTTCACAGAACTCCTCAGAGATCCTGTCTGCAACTGTGTTTTCTCATACACAACTTTTCCTTCAAGGTATTCAACAACCTTGAGGTCTTCCTCCCGAGTTGTTGATTTCAGCTTCTGTGCCCACCTGGCACGCCTCTATCTGAACCCATAGAATTCAGAAATGCACCCTCTGTGCACGGCTATCAGAACCCATAGCGTTCTATCACACCCTCATGGTGTGAAGCCTTAAAGACCTCTCAAGCCTAAAACCAAACAACCTGCAAATGTCTAACATACATCTACAACATAAAAGAACACAATGAAAGCATCCACATAACACAGAAATACATGCAGGAAAAATTGCTTCTGGTTTGTATTAATAAAAATGCCTCTTTACAAAGGTGTTCTGAGCGTGGACTGTAACAAGGTCTCGGCTCTTCTCTTCTCTTCTCTATGCTAACTATTACAAAATGAGATCGAAATTGATCTTTTACAAGAGGGGCTCTTCGAGCTATTCCCTCCAATCTACCTACCCTATTCAATGACATTGAAAGGGCTGTCTAGTCCGCAAATCGGATCTAGATCTCAACCTTACAAAACATTAAAGGCCTATCTACCTACAGCCTGTGCAAAGGCACGGTTTCACGGCTCAACAGCCTAAAACATTTAATTATATTCATTCAAATTTTAAATGAGGACTGCGCCTCTCTTCAACACACGATTTGAATTCGCTGACGTGGCTTGCTGGCTAGTTGGCTGACATGGAGAGATGCTCCTGCATCAGGAAGAATAGTCCAGATAGCCCATGGATAATGTTTTACCTTCTATGGGCATATGCTCTTTCGGATCTCACAGATGTGAGTGGAAGAATGGCCTAGATGACTCAATTTATATCATGATATTGTTTTATGCAGGTTGATATGATTGTTGCAGAGACTGTATGTCTATGGACAATAGCTGTGTTCTACGGTGGTGGATGTGATCCATTGATAGTGACTATGTGTCACTAGTTAGTCGCTGTATGCTACTAGGAGTGGTTGTGTACCACTAGGTAGTAGTTGTGTACTACTATGGATAGACACAATTGTGTTCTATTGGATGACATTGTTTTGATTTCCACGGTGACAATCACTAGTGTTGGAGATGATTACCAGCTAGATGGATAGTTAGTATGCTGATGGATAGAGATTCTCCCTGTGGAAAATGGTCCAGGACAATCATTCTTCTAGGACGTATGTACGGATTAGAAGAATAGTCCTTGTATCCCATGACGTGGATTCCAACATTTTTTGGAACAATTATTCTTCTAGGACATATGTCTAGATTAGAACAATGATTCTTGTATCACTCTGTGGAGTGAGTGACTTATTCAACATCATGTCTGATTACTCAGATGGAGTATAGCTTTGAAGAGATGATAAAGATGATGCTATCAGATGATACTGATAGTGATGATGGTGCTCATGATTTGAACATGAGATAGCCTGTGTGGCTATGATGATGCTATGAATTGAATGTTTTTTTTTGCTCAAGACCATTTCCTTTAATACCTCCCTAGCTAGGAGGGAGTGTTGATATTATGGTAGCTGCGGGATGTATTAACCTCTAGATGTAACCCCGATGAGACTAGAATATTCCGGGAAGCAAGAGTGATCCATATTTTATGAGCAGAACGAAATGAATATAGATTATTATCAAAATATGCTTAACACAAAATAATAGATATATAGTAAAACTGGTTTCTATTCAATAAGGAAATAAGATGAAAAATAAAAAATTTAGCGGAAACAAGCTTGCTAGAATGGTGGTGGCTTATCTCTGAGAAGAGATGTGACGTTTGAGCTCATTCACCAGAAGATTATTACAATGAGGCTCTCAAGGATTTTTTACAATAAACAGGAATGTCAAAAACCCTAGACATCCAAAAACCTAACCCTAGGAGATGAAGCACCAAAAGTCATGTGGGCCCCATTTGGGTAAGTTAGTACATCAACTTCTCGAGGTTGTAAATTTTTCATACAATATCCATTTTAGGCACACAATAACCCGTTGGAAAGGTCTTTCCAAGAAATTCACATGTTCCCTATGGTGAGCCCTACAAATTTTGACTGTGGTGAGCCCTAAAAACGTTGTTTATGGCCTCGACATGACCCCGGAAGTGAGGGACCCGAAAACTAGGGAAAAACTGTTTAACTGGAAAACTACCAAAATGATCCAGTTGGAATAGGTGGGAGGCCACCGACATCAATATGGATCAATCTTCCCCCCTTAGGAATCAATGGTCTCCATTGCGTTGAGTGCCCCCATTAGATGAGGAAATTTCTGCTGAATTTGGCCTCAGGTGAGCCACTTGCCTTGGTGCAGGAGTTGCCCTGCTTTGACAACTCGATAAAGATGGATCCTTTGCTGGCGAGTGCCCTTGACTTGTTTGTACACAATATGATCAATGTATGCCTATTGTATGTAGTTGGGGTTGATCTCTATTGGTGTCAGCTGTTCTGCTATCTCTGAGGTGTCCAATGATGGTGGGAAATAAGGTCGAAGGAGATCCATGTTGAATACTAGGTGCAAGCCAAGGAAAGGAGGAATGTTGAGCTGAAAATCATTATCACCCACAACCTTGGTGATGGTGTATGACCCATAACAAAGTGGGTGAAGGTTCCGATGGAGTCCGATAAGGTGTTATTTCTGCAAATGCAACCAAAATTTTTCACCCACCTAAAACTTATGTGGCAATTGGTGTTGATCATGGCGCTACTTGTACTTGTCATTAGACTTCTGCAGGATATATTGAACCTATTGGTGGATGTGATGGATCCAATCAATGAAAAATGTGGCTTTGTCAGCTTCAGTTGGAGCAGGAGATGAGTCGATTGAGGTGACCGCAAGGGGTAGTGCAACATCTATGGGACACAATGGTTGGAATCCCAACCCCACCTGAAAGGGGCTGTGTCCAGTTGAGCTATGCCGGGCATGGTTGTAGCTATGTTGGACATAGGGAAGAATCTCATCCCATGTGTGAGGGTGCTTGGAATTATACATGCATAGGATATGCATGATCATTTGATTTATGACCTCGGTTTGGCCATCTGTTTGGGGGTGGAAGGCCATGGATTTGTTGAGCTTGGTGTCCAGCAGTGACCAAAGGCTCGACTAGAATGTGCTGAGAAATCAACTGTCCCAATATGAGACAATGTTTTGTGGGATTCCAAAATGAAACTAGACTTGTTCAAAGAAGATCTTGGCAGTGGCCTTTGTTGTGATTCTCTTCTTACAGGTGACCAGAATCACCATCTTAGAAAAGTGATCAACAACCACAAAAACACAGTCATTTCCCCGCTTGGTGGGCGAGAGGCCCAACATATAGTCCATGGATATGGATTCCCATGGCATGTCAGGAGTAGGCAGAGGGGTGTACATGCACTGTTTCTTAGTGGTCAGTTTGGCAATAACATAGGCAGTGCAAGACCTGATATACTTGCTGACCTCCTATTAAAGTTTTATCCAGGAGAAATGTTTCTGCAACATTGCCACTGTCTTTTCGACGCTGACGTGTCTTGCCACCCGACTATAGTGGGCTTCACATATAAGCTTCACTCACTCTCTTGATGGAATGAAGATATGGCCCAGATGACACAACAACCCATCCTGAAGATGGAAATTAGCGACAACTACGTTTGTGCACAACATTTGGTAGGTGGTGGCGAAGTCCAGGTCTGTCTCATAGAGTTGGGGCCATCTAGAGGTCTCATGGCCGCACGAGTCTAGCACCGTGGTGAGTGTCGTGACTGGCAGTCTGCTGAGGCAATCAATGATGCAGTTGGTGATTCCTGTTTTATAGTTTATGTTGAGGTGGAATTGCTGCAAGTATGTGGACCACTTCTGATGGCAGTAATTCTACAGTTTTCCTTGTGTCTGCATGAACTGTAGTGGCTTATGATCAGTGTGGATGACTGTCTCCTTCCAAAGAACGTAATGTCTCCATTGGCGACAGGATTTCACAATGGAGTACATTTCTTTGTCATAAGTAGGGTACTTACATACAACATCTGATAGTGTCTCACTATGATAGGCCACACAATGGCCGTGGTGAGTGAGAACGACGCTCACAACATAGTATAAATCATCTGTCTCGATCTCAAAGGGATGCTCCAGGTCCGATAGTGAAAGTACTAGGGCTGAGTACAAGAACTTCTTCAAATCATCAAACTCTTGTTGTTGGGACCGGCCCCACAAAAATTTCTCCTTACCACCACCCCTGGTTACTTGGTTGAGGGCCCATGCAATATGGGAGAATCCCAACACGAACCTGTGGTAGAAATTGGCAAGGCCCAAGAAGCTCCGAATATTAGTGAGTGTGGTTGGGGCTATCTAGTCACAAATGACTTGGATCTTGGTTGGATCCACATGTACACCATGCTAATCAACGATGTAGCCCAAGTAATGGACCCTGTCCATGCCGAAGGAGTATTTTTCCAAGTTGGCGTATAGCTTGTGCTGTTGCAGGGTGTGGAAAACCTGCTGAATATGCTGCAAGTGTTCTGCCCAAGTCTTGTTGTAAATGAGAATTTCATCTAGATACACCACTACAAAAGTATTGGTGAATGGTCGTAGGATATCATCCATCATCCTCATGAAAGTGGCTAGAGAATTTGTCAAGACAAAGGGCATGAACAACCATTCAAAAAGACCTTCCTTTGACTTGAAGGCGGTCTTCCATACATTTGTCTGTTCTATTGAGATCTGGTGGTAGCCAGACTTCAGATCAATCTTACTGAAGTATTTGGCCCCCGTGAGTTGATCAAGGAGGTCATCGATTCGGGGAATCGGGTACCGGTTTCTGACTGTGATTTTATTCGGGGCCTGGTAATCAATGCAAAGTCGCTAGGTTCCATCTTTCTTTTGTACCATCACGACTGGGATCCCACAAGGTGATGGGCTAGGACAGATGTGCCCCTTGTAGAGCAGTTCTTGAATCTTCCACTTGATCTTCTCATTCTCTAACAAAGAGCGATGGTAGATTGGTCCATTGGGGAGTGATGCACCAAGGGTCAGATCGATGGGGTTATTGACTTGACAGTGCAGAGGTACCCCGATAGATGAGGATAAGATATCCGAGTATGCTTCCACAACCTTATCCACTTGCTTCTGCTGTGTGGAGAGTTTGGCCGCGAAGACCCTGTATGTGGCTGGGATCTTTCGCTCATTCTGAGAGCGAACAACGAAGAAGAAAAACTTCCCTGTCTAAGAGATGAACTTCCTGCACTGCTTGGCAGAGATCAAGGAAATAACACTAGGCGGGACTGCCTCCGATATCCTGTACAACTTATTTTTCAAAATAATAATAACACTGCGAGGCCTAGACTCATATACAACATGGTGTTTCCATAAATATGGTTGGCCCAAAAGAAAATTACAAACTTCGAGAGGGGAAACATCACACAATACCTCATCTTTGAAGGGCTTGATGCCGTATGAAATGTGGCATTGTTGGCTGACGCATATGTCGCTTCCTTGGCAGAGCCATCCGATGGTGTAGGGTTGCGGGTGTGATGTTATCGGCAGGGCGAGTCACTTGAAAACCTCTACTGAGATGAGGTTCTTCTAGCTACCGCTATCAATGATGAAGTGCAGCGGGGTACCCTTCACCCACATCTATGAATGAAAAAGGTGCTCCCCTTCCTCTGGCTCATCTGGTTCACTGGGTTGGAGCTTGGTGGTAAAAACAGTAGCAATCGGTTCTGCATCAATGATCCGTATCCCAATTTTTGGTTCTGACTTAGAGTCGGAACCCACATCCAATTCAAAGGCTTTCACCTTAGCCACCAACAATTGCTTTGAGTGGTAATCAACAATGTTATGACAGGGGTTCTTTTGGAAGTTGCACCACTTCCCGATATCTTTCTTTGTCTTTCCGGTGTCCTTATTTTCTTGCAGCCTGGATTGGTTGTCCTGAGGCAGTCCATATTTTCTTTGTCCTTTGTTATGTGGGTTGGGGTCGCCCTTTCCTGGCTTTTGCTGTGAGGGGTTCCCAGACCCAAATTGCCACGTCTTTTGTTTGGGCTTCTGCTCGATTTTGATGGCATATCGGTAGGTCGCGCCCAAGGATGAGATGTACAGAAACTCCATTTCATCCTGGATGTATCTATGTTGACCGCCGTGATACTTGAGTGCCAGATGTCGCTCATAATATTTGATACCCATATTGGTGAGAAAGGTATGGAAGATATTTGTGAACTCGGGCACTGCTTGGTCTCTTTACTGCCACAGTGTGGTCCATTTTGTATACAGGTCGTCATAACTTCTAACATGGTAGTATTGTTCCTTAATAGCATCCCTAAAGGACTCCCAGGTGACTGCGATTGTAAATAATGAGGATTCCTCTATTTCATTTTTCTCACAGAAAGTTTCCCACCAATCTTTGACATGGGGAACGACTTTGAGGAGCACAAAAGTAATATTTTCTCTATTCGAGAAGTTATGGACATAGAAATACCCTTCTAGTAGATTCAACCATTTGTTTACAATATCTGCGTCTATCTAACCTTCAAATATAAGAATATCGATGTTGATTTGTACCTTGAAGGGGTCGACGCCTCCGTTTGAGGAAGATGCGTCGCATGTTGGTAGCCATCGAAGGATTTGCGCAAAACTATCCATCATATCATTCCTCTACTGCGTGAGGGCTTCCTCGAGCAAAATTTTGAAGGGATCTCCTGTCCCGTCATATTTCTTTTCTCCTTCCATGAGAGGTTGCTTGGGCGTGCGAGAGATTTTGTCCTAAAGAGAAACAAGCTCGAGACCCAACTATTTGTACCCTGACCTCATTGGGGACATGCATTAAGAATGATAAGGAGTAGATCACTCTGATACCACTGATCCATATTTTATGAGAAGAACGAAATGAATGCAGATTATTATCAAAATATGCTTAACAAAAAATAAAAGATATACAGTAAAAATGGTTTCTATTCAATAAGGAAATAAGCTGAAACTGTAAAATGGAGTGGAAACAAGCTTGCTAGAATGGTGGCGGCTTATCTCTGAGAAGATATGTGACATGCGCACTCATTCGCCATAAGATTATTACAATGAGGCTCACAAAGAATTTTTACAATAAACAGGAATGTCAAAAACCCTAGACATCCAAAAACCTCACCCTAGGAGATGAAGCACCAAAAATCATATGGGCCCCATTTGGGTAAGTTAGTACATCAACTTTCTGGGGCCGTAACTTTTGCATACGATCTCCATTTTAGGCGCACGATAACCCGTTGGAAAGGTCTATCAAAGGACTACACATGTTTCCTTCAGACTTCGACTGCATTTTTAGTTTGATCGCGACGAGCCCTAAAAATGTTGTTTAGGGCCTCAAAACAAACCCAGAAGTCAGGGACCCGAAAACTAGGAAAAAACTATCGAACTTGAAAACTGCCAAAATGATTCATTTGGAATAGGTGGGAGGCCACCGACATCCATATGGATAAAAGAGAAACCCTAAAATGTTGGATAATAACCCTAGGAGACAAGTTGGCTCAATAGAATATTTATTATTGAGTTATTACCCTCCAGAAGTAGAAATCGACCCATCTAGGTCACTTGGAGGACTATAAATAAGAGGGCGTTAGAGATCATGTGACACACTCTCTCTCACAACTGCATAAGACCAGTGGTGTGCAATTCTGGAGAGGAGCTGCAAATGCAGCTGCTGTAACTGGAATTTTGGTTTTTGGCTTGGACTTTCTCTTTGGTTATGGTTTGGAATTTCTGCCTGGTACGCTAGCCCTAGAAAGAGGTACGCTACCTTGGTTGGCTATCAGTTCTAGGGTTTGCTTCCATAATTATTCTCTTTGTCAAGGTTAAGGTGCTCAGGGATGGCCTTTGTGCCTATGGTTGGGTGACAATATTGCTATATTGTTTATGGTGAAACGAGCACACCTATTATTCTAACAGGATGCACATGTGTATCATTTTCTTTAGCTTGATATAGTGTTGTTTCTTCACATTTTCAGGGGACAGTCTATATTCCATGCATGGTAGATTCTTTTTATGTTCCCCCAATTTTGTATGATTGTATCTCTTGAGAGGCCAATGTTAGTTGCAAAGTTACAAAATAAATTGTATAGTAGCAATTCTCTCCAACAAAATTATTCAAAGTTTTTGGAATCTGGTGCCAGATTGATTGTAAAGCATGGAAGGACAAGGACAATTACTGGGGAACGACTTCATCACCAAGGGTTATTTTTTATGGAGAATATATGACCAATATTTTGTAGTTTCAATGAGAGGGATGGGATGAAGGCAAGGAGGGCGATTGGCATAGGAATTAATGAAGCTAGATCTTGATAAACAATCATATGTATGTTGGGAGACTCGATGAAAGATATGGCGGCCAACATTTGGTGTGATGAAAATATGACTACATATGACAAGGGGGAGCTTATGCAGCATATGACAGGTTTTCTGGGAACCTATATCTCGATTGACATCAGCTTCTGTGTGAAAATTCCTATAGGAAAATGAAGTAGGGTCTGTTGGATTCAATGTATCTGTGATTCTAGTAAACATATGATGATAGCTCTCTGACCTTCCCTTTTCTTTAGAAGCATATTTGGAAATATATTTCATCATTGCGTGACAACAGAGGAATGTTTGAAAATCCATATTTTCTCTCCATACTATGAGTATGTCAGGGTGATGGATGTTTAGAAGATCATCATTCCTAGCAGCTTCATTTATTTTTTGACCGGAAGAATAAAGGACGAGCAAATAATCAACATGTAAGGTCCATGGGAAATTATACCTGCATTGTATCTTGGAGGCTTTCATACCGAGACATGTCATCTCTATGCTTTTTGTATGCCACTATGCCCGGTTAAGGAGCCCTATGTAGTCCTTGTATGGGTGCAAAGCAAGGAGCTCTATTGTATTTTTTAAACAAGGGTAATCCTCAATGGATTAGTGCATGTGTACATCTGTAGTATGGTCATTTCATGGATTTTAGGCTATTACATATTTTTCAAATAAAGTCTTAGCATAACTTATTTGTATGGGGTCTTCCCAATCCAATTTTTCCATGTCTGGACCACCTTGTAACCATAAGAAACCATGAATATGTGATGAGACTCGGTGTTTCCATTCATACATACATGAACGCCATTAATAGAATGTTAGATATATGTTAAAGTTATATGTTTTTTTATAGAATGAATGGGGATAAGAGTCTAATGTGATAAACCTATACCAAAAGTCCCATGTATGGAAGTATTTTTGTAACATTTTCTGATGGAATATTTAAAACCTTTTGTGCATGTAGAGGGCAATAGTGTGGGGTCATTGAATGACATTATAGGTCCTCCATTGTTGATTTAGAAGTGGATGTGAAGGTGGAGAGGTTCCCATTACAACATGCAAATTCGACCATTTTGTGTCCGTTGCACTGAGTGTGAAGAATAATGTGGTGCACCCTAGTTGTGTGATCATTTCCGTCAATTCCCTTCTATGAGAATTCTAGTGTGCTCGAGTCCCTCAAAGATATGCACCAAAGCGCATAACATGATTAATTAGTTTATCGGTAGGCGAAGCTTGAAGGTGGCATCGAAGGGCTTCAATAGTGGTTGATATGTTGTTCTCTTGGCTATTCTTTACAAACATTGATGCACTTGACTGACTGTGATGGCGCATGATGATGTTGTATAGGAAGTAACGAAATCTTGGGTGGATACTGAATCTGTTGTTATGATATCACATCAAGTGGAGTGTATATTGGTCAATGTGAATGTTTTTTGTTGTGTTTGAACATGGAATGCATGGCCATATGGGAATAATGATGGAAATTCCATATCAAATAAGCCCTTTGTAGTATATTCATTCACCGAGGATGCTCCTATTTGTGGCCATTCAACCATATTTAATATGGGTGCAAATTCATGGATAGAGTGGTTGATTTATGTCATTTCTCGATGCATATTAGGAAGAAAGAAGGAAAAATAAGTTTGGTTTTCAATAAATATTGGAGCATCTTCAGCTGTATCTAGAATATCAGAAGAAATGATGTGGATTCAAGTAAAGATGTTTGTAGGTAAAACAAGAAGTGAAACAATTGAGTTGTGGTCAAGTTGGACATCTTTGTAATATCTATCATGTTATATCTTGTAGAGAATTGAATTTATGATATGAGATTTGTTCACATAAAAATCATACGATTTTCCCTCGATTCCATGTCTTCTAACTACTAAAATGTCCAAATCTTCAAGGTGGTATGGGAGATAATTAAAAACTGTGCTAATGTTTTGTGGGAAACTATTAATGTGACCACTATATTTGTATTGGCCACCTCGAGCATGAATAACCTGCAATAGTGGGCTCACTCGAGCGATCAATTCTACTTGGGTAAGAATTGAGAGGACAAGGGGTTTCTCTCCAGGATCCATATTATTCCATTTACAGAAGAGTTGGCCATTAGTTTCCTTGTGGAAATGAGAACAAATAAAACCATCGGGTGATATGGTTGTACGAATCCTAGGGTAAGATTCCATACAAGTATTACAAGTATGTATTTTGGACAAGGCATTGATACAAGTACAAAATGTTTGAGAAATATGGGAAACGGATTGGTGTTGAGTAGGTTCAACTAGGAGTTCCATGGAGATGTGCTTTTCCTTGGATATTTCTTTTTGTCTACGCTTATTTACTTTATTTTTGTGATGTATATTGTTTCCGATGCTTCTCATTTGCTAGGGAATTTGTTGCAGTTGGAATACTATTGATTTGATTGGTGATATTGAAGTTGAGGTTGGAGAAGGTGTGGGGGGTATTAAGGAAAGGGATGTTTTCAATATTTGATGATAGAAATGGTAAATACGGGTTTGTTTTTGAAATTGATGGAATAATGTTTGGGTTGATAATGGTTTGTGTCAGTGGAACATGAATTTCTTTTAGATGAGGTAAAATTGGTGGCAACATATTTTTCATTTGGGTGATTCCATGAACTTGTTTCCCAACTGGTGAAGCTATGTAGAATGTTGCAGTAGTATGGGTAAGGGCTTGGTGTTGAATAAGATCAGTTGGAAATTCCATGGAAGGATACTTTTCCTTAGATTTCGTAAATTGTCTATGTTTATTTAGTTCATCTTTGCGACATGCATATTGTTTGTGGCGGCTCTAATTTTTTAGGGCGTCTGGGGTAGATGCAATACTATTGAGTTGGTTGGTTACATTGAAGGTAAGGTTGGAAAAGGTATGATAGTTATTGAAAAAAGGGATGTTGTTGTCAGTTTTTATTGGTATAGATGGTAAATATGGGTTTGTTGTTGAAGATGATGGAATAGTGTGTGGTTTCATAATGGTATTTGCTAGGTGAACTTGGAATTATTTTAGATGAGGTAAACATTTGGGGAACATATTTTGTAGTGGAATGATTTGATGGATGTGTTGGCCAATTGGTGCACATTCTTTGAGGTGGTCATTGCAAAGCTTCTGATATATATCCATTTGAAGCAATGGATCATTGAGTTTTTCTAGACTTTGAATTGTGATTTGACCGTGTTTCTGTACAAAAAAAAACAATCAATTTATAATAAATATGAATATTTGTTTGAAAGACAATTTTAATATTTGAAAATAATTATATTGAGATACATAAATTTACATTTACAATAAATATTAACAAAATAAATATTATAATGATTTAAGTAAAATTCTAAACTATAAACAGAGCATCAAAAGTTAATATAAATACATGGATCAAAGAAACAAAAAGAGTTTATACAAACATAATATATAGTCATATTATTATATAATTTTAGTAATATTAATTTACAATTTTAATAAAGTGTACTTGATTCTTGAAAAAAACAATATAGTACATAACAATACAAACCAAGTTTAAAAATATACTATAACCCTTGATTTTCATGAAATTTTTATGATTCTTATATACCTAAATGGTATGAAGGAATTTAAACATAGAAGAGAATTTATAATTTCAACATGTAAAATGTATTGAAAAAAAAATATATTTATGAAAGATATGAGTTACAAAAACTGATGCCTCACATGGTATGTATATAATAAAGCAAGGCAGTCTTTTTTGGAATTGTCAAAATGAAAACGTGATTATAAAACATATAAAATACAAAAAGTGATGACATACATGTGTTGTGTTTAATAAAAAAAAAAGAGTACCATGTTAGGGTTTTTTTTGGTAAGAGTTGTAGTTAGTGGCATATTTGTTTACCCTCTGGTTTGGATTCAATTTTGTCCGATGCAATAACAATGGATTGCATTTTTTTGTCATTGTCAAATGTGTCTTCATGTATGAACAATTTGAAGATATATTTATTAAAGAATAAGTTTCAAAAAACTTTTGTAGTCTCATTATTGTTCTCCTCCTCTATGGTTGCATATAGTTTGCCTAGCAAGGATTTTGATAAGGGTTTCTGCCGCTTATTGAAATGTAGTAATGTTAGTTGTTCCTGTATGGTCCTCTATTGTGAAGTGGAATATGAACCTATAATCACATTCAACAAAAGTTTGGTCGCATCTCTGACAATGCCAGTTTCCCTCTTCAGCAGTAGTGACTTTTTTGTTGCATTGGAAATTATTATAAAGGAGAGGGCAAATAGTGCACCATCAATCATCTCTTTTTGTAGAAGTGATACTCGCCTTGACCAAAATGAAATCCGGATGTTCATTATCTTGACTAAGTCCTTCCTTTTCAATGTGAACCGTATTCTTTTGAATAGAGGGGTGACCACAAGAGGAACCATGTGTAGATAAGGAGTGAGATTTAAGGGTCGTGCCTTCTTTTCCAAACCAAGTTCTTAAATCATGAGATTCTTTGATGTCAGGATTGATGGAAAGCTAGGACGTGAAAGTTGTACTAATTGATCTCCTATTGAAATTGCTTATTCTACCAGCTTTTATAGAAATAAGTGGAAAAGAATTGAAAGTTGAATTTTGTTGTAGGCCATATTTATTACATGACACCCCCATAATGTAAGTTCAACACTACAACCTGAGATGTCTTTTAATTCAAGGGTTCTCTTTTGGGTCTCAGTGCCATTCTTCCTTAATATGGTGGTTTCTTGGCTAATAAATATAGCAACACCAAATATATCAACAAAAAAATTATTAGGTAAGTTTGATAGCTCATTAATATGAGTAAACTTGAAATTGTGGTTTTCAATTAAATGATCATCCTCAATGTAGGGGTATATTATTGAGGCATTATCTAGAGTGATTTTCCAATCATTTTCTAAATGGTTGTATTCTTTGTTTATAAGTTTGATCAACCCTTTAGAGATTATGTGACCTAGCAGTAGTTTGAGTTGATCCATTTAATGGAAGGGACTTGTTCCCGCCGCAGATCCATCTCAAGTGCTATATCCACACAACATCCCTTTGAGTTGGAGAGCACATAGCTCAGATGCTGCTTTCTCTGTTGCCATCTCTTTGCCCCTGCTGCTCTAGCTACTAGTGGTTCTTAAAAAACGGATGTTGGTGGTTCTATTGCGGGTGAAGCTAAGTCAACTCGATCTTGAAATGGAACTGGTTCTGTGACTAGATCCGCTACTCTAATTGCAACTGGTGAAAGGCCTCTCTAGCTTCCCTTGGCTTTACTCCTGCTTTTACCGCTGCTGATGATTCAACTCGGTAAATTGGATCTCAACCTGGATAATCTAAATCTGGACGAAGGAAAGCTGGCTGTTTGCTTCTTTTGCTTAAACAACTGCTTAAACAACATAATCTACATAACCTACTGGATCAATGACTGGCTTTGCTACTAGGTATTGATCTCGATCTTGAATTGCTTCTGCTAGTGAAGCTAAGTCAACTCGATCTACTGGATAGGTGTACGGTACGGTTCTTGTTATCAGGTCCGATATCACACTTGCGTTGATGGTCCATTCGGGGATACGTCGTGTCTTTCATTGATTCTGACCTCGCATATTCTCAGGTCAAGTCCGTGCACGTTCCATTGTGTCTTGCGTTGCGTTTTCCTATGATCGAAAGTGTCAGTGGGGCGATGGACATTGTGCTTTTTTACCCGAGATAGGACAACCATTGACCGATGCTTTCTTTGTTGCTGGATCAACGAAAACTTGTACTTAAGCTGATGGGGATGCTAGCTATGAAACTGGCTTTCAAACTGCAATTACTGGTTCTCAATCTGGATCTACTGTATCTGGAACGGGCTGTGCATCTTGTTCTGTGCCTAGGACAGGAAGGAATGCCGGCTCTAACCCTCTTGATAAATATAAAACTGGTACAGGTCCAACTAAAACCTTTCGAACTGCTGCTTCTACGAGTGCTGGTAAGATTCAATCAACAGGACCTGGAATTGGATCTGCCGATGGTGCCCCTGGCACTGATGCGGCCGGTCAACTAGCTATTGAAGGATGCAGAACTTGATCTACTACGTAAACTCTCTCTATTACTACGGACTTAGCTACTGGCACCGGATCTTCAATGAATGGCTTTGGTTTTGGTCCATCTCCAGTCACATTTGACCGAAATTTGACTCAACACCAGTTATAGATCCGGATCTAACGCCAATTGATAGGAAGGATGATGCATCCCTAAGTAAGTATTCGGCTTGGAAACTTATGCATGGATGGGGCAAACTTACTATGAGTAGCGTTCATCCAAACGGGGCCAGGGGCAACTGTGTTAACATAAGGGTACTTATAGATAGATAGATGGACACCTTTGTTATACTAAGGAAAGGGCTGACCTATAGGTGGTGTTATGGCTACTACTGCTAGTGATGGTGCTGCTTAAACTGATGCTTCAATTAGTGATGATTATTTTTATGAAATTGGTGATTCTCTAGAGCTACTGGAACATTTGCAAGAACTCCACTTGTAGGAGCATCAAGGGATGTAGTAACTCTAGCTTATGCCTTCACACCACATTGACTTATTATTATCGCTGAGAGGCGAGGAAGGATGGCTCACCACTTTACCAATTTGTATTGAATGGTGGACATGTATTGCTTGTGTATTGAAGCAAGTAATGTAGGTCTCACTATTTTCATTATCATTATCAAGAACATTCAAGAACATCAAAGGTAAATATTTGTCCAACTTCCTTGGAATTTGTATTTGTGAAAGTATGTATATCATGCTTTGAAATGATTCTAGTTTTGATGGTCTATGAATGCATGTATGCATTCAAAGATTTGATATGGATTATTTTTTGAGGCAAATCATTTGTTTGTAAATTGTGTGTATAGTAGAATGATTTACATTTGTATGTTGTTGTGGATTACTAAGGATGTCTTCTTTTAGAGCTTGAACCACAATATCGATAACTATAACTAACCTACACAATAGAATAAATCATGGTAGTTAGTAATAAGATAATACCAAAATATTGAGTAGTGCAATGCATGTTAAATGTGTGTGTATGAGAATGCATACTTGTTGTGCTGGGTAGATCTACAAGTGAAGCTGTTAAGTTGAACCAATGAACAATTTTCAATTTTCCTTGATGTGAAATAATCCACAAGGCTTGAAGAAAATATGCCTTGCATAGAAGCACTTTCATCAAAATTGAGAACAATATATCTTTTTGTTGAACTATTTTTGAAGTCTAAAACATGTAGGATAGGCATGAATTCTTCTTCACTATTTTGTATTTTTGTCACAACCTTGTCTATTAAGATCAACAACATTACTTTGGAACAAGTTTTTTTCGGAA
The DNA here is from genome assembly GCA_009831015.1 of Picea engelmannii. NCBI lineage: Eukaryota > Viridiplantae > Streptophyta > Pinopsida > Pinales > Pinaceae > Picea > Picea engelmannii. The sequence goes on from ML781307.1 coordinate 959,960, forward strand.
CATTTATACGATGGAAATCAATACTTCTTACACACAACATGTCCACATCAATTTATTAGTACAATTATATACATGGATATGAATAAGATCTATGAAAGGAATTTTTATGCAACATTTTTAATAAAAAGTACGTTTATAAGTTTTGGTAATTTATAAAGTAGTTTGATGATGTAAATCTATAAATGACATATTTCATAAAATCTCTACTATTTAAATGACATATTTCATAAATTGGTTTAGTGTATGCTTATTATTTAAGTAAAATTACAAACTATTTTATAACAATGATATAACCAACTAAAAGTTTTTTATTCAAAAAATATTGCAAACTATATTAAACAAGTGATGTATTCTATGTTGAATATTTGAATAAGAGTGCAAAACATATTATTAAAGTGATACATTGTTATGTTGATAATTTGTTTGATAGGAAGAAATTGAAGAATAATAATTATAATATAGTGTATAACATTTGATTAGTATATAGTTAAAAAAGGACATTTTAATTTAGAAATGTCTAAATTTTTATTATTAATAATATATTATATTTAATATGAATAAAATAAAGGGATAAAGGAGAAATTATTGTTTGTAAAGTAAAAAAAAGAAAAGAATAAGTAAGAAAAGGAAAAGAACAAGACTATCAAAGTATTTATATTGTTAATAAACATATATACTTAAAATTTTATGTATATTATTACATGATTTATATGAAA
>ML781307.1:961721-972148 GCA_009831015.1 Picea engelmannii
CATATGTTGAAATATATCATATATACTAAGTGTTACGAGGGTATTATATATATATATAAAATTTGTTGGTCATTGTATTTGTTTGTTTGTATTAAAAATGAAAATGCATATATGTATTTTTAAAGTGTTTTGAGTTGACAGTTTTTTTAATAGTATGATAGTGCAATATTTATTAAATTACTTTATTGTATTCTAATTGAGTAGTTATATTGAAAACCAAAATGCATATTAATGTAAAGTGAAAGTAGAACTTATTAGTTTTTGTCAAAGGCATAGAGGGACTATAACGATTGATAATTCATTGACTTCATATTAGTTTGTCCTTTAACTATAATTTTTTGCATAATCTTTATTGTTTGAACTAGATAACTAAAAACATTGTTTTTTATATAATAAAAAAACCCTTATATGTCATGATCTCATTGGAGAATAGATTCAAAGTCTTATTTCCAGCTTCCCTATTCCCAATGTTTTAAATGTTAACCTATCCAAAGTTTTGATCATGTACAATCTTTTTGAATTATTATTATTTTCATTTAAATGTTTAGATATCCAAAGTTTTGAGAATCCACAGTCTATTTGTCCTTTGACTATAAATTTTTGCATACTCTCTATTGTTCGAACTATTATTATTATTAATTACTCAAAAGACATTTTTTATTATTAAGTACGTAAACAGACCTGACACATTGCATTATTTTTTAAATGTTTACATAGAGAGAGGCCTTTAAACAGTCCTGACAACCTTACAGGTTTACTTAACAGGCCTGACAACCTTAAATGTTTACTTAACAGGCTTGTCACAATACATTTTCCTTCGATTTTTGGATACAATCTTGTCTGCAGTGAATTTAGGTAATATTGTTGTCCATCGACATCATTGGTTCACTGCTTGGTCATTGCTTGTTGGTTCACTGGATGCTTCTTATTGTTGTTTGCTTCAATTTTGCAAAGTTGAGGTCCTGCAGCTGCAGTGGGACCTCTTGGTGCTTACTCACCAATTTGTTGTTTGTTGCTTGCTCTTGTTTCCTTCAACTTTGAAAGGTTGAAGTCTTGCACCCACAGTTCGACCTGTTCTTGCACTTTGCACGGTTGAAATCCCGCACCCTTGTTTGCTTCAACTTTTCAAGGTTGGTGTCCTACATCCGCGGTTGGACCTATTGTTGCAGTTTGCAGGGCTGCGATTCTGCACCCGCAATTGGAACTGCGCTTTTGTCGTTCCCCATTCATGAGTAAGTTTTAGTACCATGGTTTCATTCCTATTCGTTGTTTGTTGTTTACTATTTGCAGTTTGTAGGCAAGAATTTTCAATACTAGGAAGTGTTATAAATCAAAATAAATGTAAAAAAAACTAGGAATAATACCCGGGTGGAATTTCTCTTACAAAATATCCTTTTATGTGACTATTGGTATCAAAGAAATAGGAATGTATTGCTATCCCCAAAAAGTGTTGAACAAGAAATATTTTCGCCTTTGCAGGTCAATGCTGAATACAAAACCCACCCCTGTCACAGCTATAGTGACATATAAAAAATGATATGGGATGTTCTCCTCATATTTCTGTTCCTGAAACCATACGTTTAGTGCATTTTTTAGGCTGTCCCCTTCCAATCACATATGCCCACTTTCATGTCCTTGACATCATAGCATATCTCTTTGGAAAATGGAAATGCAAAGGGATTTTCCAAACGAATTCAGAGTTTTCATTGTGGACCAAGAATCTATGAGGACCTTCCCATCCCTTCTTTCCAGGTTATGACATGGAAATATTTCATTCTCTGAGGAAAAACCACATATAACTGTTGGTTTTATGCTGGACTTTAAGTCTTCCAAAGCATCTTCCATCATCGTTTTCAGATCTGGACCTTGTCTTGTGGAAATGATTCTTTGTAACATGAATGGGCAGTTCACTGATCTGTCTTAGAATGAGTTTTCCAGTGCCCAATTTTAGAATATCTTCTTCATCTTGTAAGATAATTGAAACATCTTAGAATATCTTCTTCATGTTGTAAGATAATTGAAACCTTAAGAAGTTGTGCTATGTGTTGGTTCCATTCCTATGGTAAAAGTCCATAATGCCTAGTTCTTCCACTTTTGTTTATCCCACATACCATTTATGTGAGTTTTCTGAGTGGGAGACATCAACAAGTCGTTTCAGATATGTTTAGTGTTGATTTCTAAAGAGCGGGGATGAAAATAAATGATGAATATGATTGTAAAGCCATATACAATAGCTACCGAAAAGCTTATAAGATGCACACCTAAAATATGTTAAAAAATTATATGTCTTAAATACTCAGTCTTTGTACAGAGAAAATTTATAGTGTTCTTTAATTTGCGTTATCTCTTCTATATGGTTCAACGTTCACTATAACTTTGTTTGTTTTTCATATGCTATAGGAACTATGAAGCATTGAATTTGAAACGAAGAAGGTTGAAGGATACATAGCAAAATTGGTATGCAGTTCCGAACTTATAGTTTTCTTTTTTCTTTTTTCTATTTGCATATTATCTAAACATAGCTAAGAAACATCTTGAAAGTCACAACTTAAAAGATGACACAAGTAAGATATGTTGACTACTATCAAATAGATACACACTCCATTGTACATGACAACATCGACCAAGTATTGCATGACAATGGGTTTTTTAGATTAGATGCATTCTCGTATACTGTGGGAGATTGCCTCTTCAATGCATTTCAAGTTCTATTGCATTTTTCGCTATTCCTCGACCGATCTGTGCAATGGATTGATAAATCATATCTTGGCATGTTTAGAAAATGGCAACATTGAGGCATTAGAGTCGTATCAATACGAATTGGCATATGATTTTCTTTGCCAATTGCATGGAATACATGATGTCAATACATATTTTTCAAAGATGCGGTTGTATGCATCTGCAACTTTGCCTGCACATGAGAGGGGACTTTGGGGAGATACATTTTGTATATGGTGGCTGACCAATTGGTTGAATATATACTATTGGAACTTGGTCATTAACAAGAAAAAAATGATATCTACTATTCAACAGAACTACATCTAGGGATCCATTATGCATCTTGTTCCATGATGCCAATCCTCTAAGTGGTCATTATGAACCACTACTCTATAAAAAATGATTCATATGCAATACTGGAGGACCTGATATTTACCTGTCCCTCACCTGTAAAGACCTTCAATCACATTGGAAACAAATTATGCATCATATACACTTCAATGGATTATTACATCTACTTGTGGAGATAGTCTGTTCAATGCAATTTGCTATTTGATAGCAACAAATTTTGATGTGCACTCACTGCACCTTTACACTGTGAAATCCTTTTGAAATGCAATTATAGGTGGCAGTCAACAGGCATTTAACTGCTTGCATCAACACCTTTTACCATATCTCATAGAAAGTATGCCGATAATTGGAAGTTGGCAACAATACCTTGTAAACATGGAAATGCCATATGATAAAGGAAATGTAGAGGGTGACACATTCTATTTACAATGGATATCTATCATATTCAGGGTAAATATCCAAGTCTGGTCAACCCTATCATATGAGACTGTCCATTCCTACTGTCTTGATTCAAACTACGATCGAACAATTGACATCATATCATTGAAAACATATAAGCCACACTTCCATTATCAACCTTTGATAAGAAATGATTCTAGTTCAATCTCCACTGTCCATGCCACCCAACCTACATTGAATCTACACAAGCGTCACATACTGTCTAGTTAAGATGAAACTCATCTCACTTGTCATCAGGTCATACAAAGCTTAAACAAAAAATGTAGACTGACCTATCACAACTTTAAAAAGGTCATACGTGAAAGAAATAAATACACTGGTACACTTCCTTATAGACCTCTGAGTTGTACAATCGATCATAATGAGGTGAACGAGAGCTCGACCAAGAAACATAAACTCACATATCACAACCTAAAAAAAATTGTGCGTGCACAACACGATCACATTTTTGCACTTTCTACTGAACAAAAACATGGCATGTCCAATGACAAAGAAAATCACCGTTTGCACCATCGAGATGGAAAAGAGGCAATGCTCATAACAAATGTCGATTCCACCTTCAACATGGCTTGTCAACAAGTGAAACTAGATTCAAGTGGCAACTATAAGTTAAGCTACCACATGTTGAAAAAACAGATACATGAGAGAAACATGTGCAACTACATATCCCACAATGGTCATGATACTGAGCAAGAGGGAAAAATCACATCTCATAGCCTAGACAGAACACCATGCACTGCTAACATTGAAAACCAACAAACAATTACTACGCATCCTTGTCTAGGAAAGAGAGATGCAAAACAAATCTATATGAAACAAATTAAAGATAGTCATTCCATTGCATGTGCGATTTGAGAGCAATTGAATTTCACAAAAAACACTAACTCCTTCACCCCTGACTTGCAAAAAGAATACCTCAGTTTGACACTAAATGATAGAACAATTTCTAGTAGCAATATTTGTCTTCCATGCAAACGATCACTTGAAAATGGAAAATTTCCACACTTTGCAACACCTGACCAAATAAGATGTAACACACCACTACCAGATGTAAGTACACTTATAGAAATTGAAGAGAGACTTGTTTCTCTGCGAATTGCATTTACACAAATCAGACCCTGGGGCTATAAACAATACCAGATGGGATTAACATGATCAATTATTAATGTCCCTGTCCAACTCGATGTTGTGCAAAAATCCCTTCCACAATTCATTAGCGAGACAATGAAAATTGTTGTAGCTCTCAAAAGACATTTGCAATACAAGAATGCATACCAAATAGTTAAAGTGTGTGTGCACATTATCATGAAAGCATTAAAAGAATTGTGTTCCAGGGTCCTGTACAAAGCACACAACATTTGTATAAATGATAACTAGAACAATGTTCTTGAACAAGGAAATGACAGTTTTGCACAATCTTTTGACACTGCTAGTGAATTTGATACAAGCGTTGAATAAGAGAATGCAAGACCTGCAAAAACATTGATACACAGATTCACTGCTTCACAACACATTCATGACTTGCAAGACAAGATTGTCAAAATTATACCTGCTAAAGGAAAATGTCCACTTGGAATATTCAGGGACAAATTTGTTGAGGAAATTAACTTCCCAACACTGTTTTATGGAGATCCACGCCCTAGTGACATCACAGAACGATTCCGCTACCAAAAAATAGTTCGATGGGAACTGCTACATTCAATATGTGACTTCTCCTATCACATAACAAATTTGTTTTTCAAAACAATACACATAATAATTGAGCAAGTGCTCTCTTGCATGAGGGTGCAAATAAGAAAAGGCCATCTACAAGGAAGAACTTTATTGTCCAGAGATGTCAAGTACAAAGCAAACCTAGAAAAAATTCTAAAATATGATATTGGATACATAGATTTCAAAAACATTCACATCTCTCCTCACTACTTGCAACAAAAAAACAAAACTATATTTGCAATGATCCAAAAATTGGGATCCCCAACTTTTTTCATCACATTTACAAGTGCAAAGAATCACTGGGATCCGTTGGTGGCTACTATGTCTGCATTGTACAGGAACAGGAAAAGGAAAAAACAAACTGATACATTGGAAAATGATGACATTGACTACCTCATAAGAAAAGACCTAGTGACATGTACTCGTTACTATGGACATAACATAAATGATTTGAGGCAATTGATATGTCATGATGAAACGTTCTTCAGAAAAATATCAGACTACTATTTTTTGTCTAAGTTCCAGAATAGAGGGAGTGGACATGACCACACACTGTTATGGATAGAGGGTGCACCGGTCTATGGAAATGACAACAACTCACAAATCGAGCAATTTCTGGACAAATACATAACATGCAACATAGATCATTTGGATCCAGAGCTTTCCAAAGTCCATAGACGTTATCATACAAGAAGCTGTAAAAAATAAAAAAAATGCACATTGCAGATACAACTTCCCTGTGCCGCCAATGAGAACAAAAAGAATCATAGAACCAATTAGTTTAAAGGATAATGTTCTCATTGAGAAATCTAAATCGTTGTTCTCATTTCTAGAACGACGAGACTTCGATGACTTAATGAGCTTCGAATACTTCTTGGCAGAACTAAATCTAACATAATATGAGTACATCCAAGTGATACAATCTACACTTAAACAACCAATAGTTTTCCTTAAACGAAAATTTTCACATATTTGGAACAACAGTTTCTCCAAGGACATGCCAACTATGTGGAATGAAAATACAGATGCACAATATGTCCTCAATGCATATGTTGCAAAATCATATTGTACCTCATACATGACAAAGGTTGACAAGTCTATGACAAGTGCATTCAGAAGGATACACAAAGAACATGAAAAAAGTCATATTGATGCTATGCAAATGATACGTACACTTGGAAATACATTACTTAATCTTCAACAAATGTCCTCTCAACAAGTAGTCCACATTGCACTTTCCCTGCCTCTGAACTGTAGTTCAAGGAAATGTGTCATCATAAACACATCTCCACTTGACAAACACACATTCGTTCTTAAACCACCATATTTTCTAGAACAAGAGCCTGATAACTCAGAGGACGTGATATGCCACTCTATTATTGATTATTACCTCCAACTCCCATCTCTTATTAATCATATCTGCCTTTCAGAGTTTGTATCGCATTACAAAAAAAACGGTGCACCCATATCAAAAAGAAAAAAACCAAATGTAATACGCTTTGTCAAATACAACAAACACATTGACTATGCAAACTATTGTAGAGAAAAAATATTGTTGTATGTTCCATTTGATCAAAACGAAAACATATTAAAACATAACTTCCCTACATGGGAAGCTGCATATATTGCTTATGAGACTACAATACAAACCAATGAATCTAGATTTACATAAACTGTCAATCCAACATGGGGTGATTTAAAAAGTGCAGTTCATGAACTAGAAAACCTTGACAATGTTGATGAGACCTTAACAAACCATAAAACAAATAGAACTCTCTGTGAGTCCTACGATTTGCAAGCAGATTTGCCTTGTCCTCGAGTAGCCGCCATTGAAAAACGTATCAATCTTGGCTTTCAAGTCACAAAACATCCTTTCTTTATTGAAAATAACGAATACTATAGAGTTAGACGATTGTTGAATTGAGAACAACAAGCAATCCTAAAGGACATTGCAATTAAAAAAATTCTTAAACATGCACACTCATGTGCACTTGTTCCTTACAGGCAGGGTAGGAACATGCAAGACATTCACAATGCAATCACTATTCCAAATGCTTATATGAATCTATGATTCAAACAATTCGATTGACCCTATGAAACCAAAGGGACTAATAGTTGCATATACGGGAAAAACTGCATATAATGCAGGTGGAACAACAATCCACTCTACATTTTTATTGCCTTTTAAAAAGTCACATTTCCTTCCACTGAGCAAGGAAATGTTAGATACCTTGTCTAAGATTTATGGCAAACTATAACTTGTCTTCATAGATGAGTCATCTTTGATTGGAAGTCGCTTCTTATATTCCATTGACAATCAACCGAGAAACATAAAACATGTGCACACCAAATACTTTGGGGACATTGACATGATATTTTGTGGGGATCTTTACCAGGCGCAACCCATCCAATATTCTCTGATATTTGAACAACCTACGATCAATATGAAAACAATGACACATAAATTTTGGAAAGACAATATAAAATGCTTTGAATTACATACTATAGTGCGCCAAACAAATGAAACATTTATTGCAATTGTGAATAGAATGCAGACAAACAACCAAACATGTGATGACTTAACATATATCAATTCACGGTGCATGCGACCTGCACCAATAGACCCAACCTTCCCTTACCTTTTCTACAAGAATGGGGATGTTGCAATGCATAATAGGTACATGCTATCACTCATGCTTGGCGATGATATCATCATCAATTTAATTGACCTTGAAGAAGACAACCATGGCAATGTACCATGCCATCAACATACAACCACTTTGCCTTTGCAACTTGTCCTAAAATTAGACATGCTAGTTGAAATATATGCCTGCAACTATGATTCACATGATGGCTTGGTGAATGGTGCAGATGGAATAGTCAAGGCTTATACCAAAACATAAAAATTTTATGTCCTCTGGATTAAGTTCCATGACTCACAAATTGGCCAATGACAAGAAAACAAGTTAGCTTATCTGTATACTTAAAACACTGCGCACAATTGGACACCTAGCTTACGAATATCAAAACCAGTATCGACATCGGCAAAGACAGGTCAACTGAAGATTCGAAAACAATTTCCAATCAAACTTGCATGTGCATGTACAATCCACAGATAACAAGGGCTAACACTTGATAGTGTTTCATTTGACCTTGCTGGAATTCGAATACATGGACTTGTGTACACAATGTTGTCCCTTGTCAGAAGCATAGACTCCTTGTATTTGCTAAACACTCTTACAAAAGATAACTTCAAAGTTAAACATAAAGTTGATATTGAGATGCAATGCCTTAGGACTAGCGCAAAATGGCATCTACAATATGATTACCAATCCATACAAACAAACTCATCCGTATCAATTCATTCACTTAACACACACAACCTACATGCACATATGGATGATATACTCAATGACTATGACACATTGCAATCCAATATTCTGTGTTTGTAGGAAACTTACATGACATTATGCATGCAAAACAAACAATTTCCAAATCACAATTGCATATCAAGTTATATTACACATGGAGTGATGATATTAGTGAAAAAACATGTAACAATTTTGGAGCATATGCATTTTGAATAAAACAATGTTTAGATTGTGCTGGCAAGAGTAATCTTCCATGGATCAGAAATTGCAATATTGAATCTCTATGCCACTCTGCATGCAACATTTCCCAACATACTAAATGTTGTTTCAAATGAATTGCAACATTTACATCTGAACGAAACCATTATCATTCTAGGATACTTCAATATTGACATGCTACAAAATAATTCTAGAACAAAAGAATTGGAAAACTACATGCGTAATTACAGTCTCCGTTTTCTTTTGGATAAGATAAACCATGTACAAAACACACTTTCTGATCATGTATGGTCAAATGTGCCCATTTCACAATACAACCTCTTTATCTTAGACACATACTGGTCTGATCACGATACAATTTGTATTGTACTTGAATTATGAAAGATACATCAAGCATATTAGAAAATCATATTTCTATGTCTCAAAGCATATTTGGCTAACTTGTTGCACAAAACCAAATTATTCAGCTAGAATCATCCAAATTCTTAGTTTTTCGTGGTTTGTAATAGATTTTGGATAGAAATAATTCTATATAGACACAGACATGGATCAAGAAAAACAAAGGTACATGATTCTAACACTATCTGTTACTCTATTCCTTTGATTCTAGTTTACTATATGTAAATATTCCTTGCTTTTCCTTACATACCAACTTACATTCATGTTCATTGTATTTTTTACTTTCCTTCATTGAAACAAACAAAATAACTGGACAAGACAAATAACTCTTAATCGGAAATGTAGAAGAAGACATACAAAGGTGCATGATTCTAACTGTATTCCATATTCCATTGCTTTGTATTTAATTTATTCTGTGTATATTTATTCTATTGATTTGCAACTCATTTTTTTTTATATGTAGATACTGCATATCTTCCTATATATTAACTCATCTTCATGTCAATTGTATCTTTTGTGTTGCTACAATGAAATAAATAGAATTTTATTCAATCTTTTTTAAATCTGTTCCTACATAGCAACTTGGCTTCATGTCCATTGTATTATTTGCATTGATACATTGAAAAAAAACAGACTAGTTGAACAAGAGGATGAAGCCTTATCTACCACAGCTGAGGAAGCTGAAGTACAATCTTCCAAAAAGGTATACCAATAGTAATACTAGATCAAACACAATGCATGTGCTTAATGTACATCCATATCAATTATGAACAATATACAATGCATATGCATATTTAATTGTTGTTGTTGTAACAAAGTTTGAATTTTTCTTTCCTTAGTGTCTTCATCCCATGTATCTGAGAAACGCATCAAGCTTATAAGTTTACACGGGGTCTATATATCTCTGCTGCATAGGGTTTGATGCCAACAGCTGGCAGATGGACAAACTTCCATATGCACCAGACCCTACTATTCCATAACATCGGTTTCCTTTGGACAATGCTCCTACTCCAATCAGCAGCTGTCGTTATGATAGCTCTCTTGGGTTGTTAATAAAGAAGTTTATTAGTCTAGTCAAGCAGGTTGTAGATGGTATTCTTGATCTTAACAAAGCTGCAGACACTTTGGAAGTCCAAAAACGCAGAATATACGATATAACCAATGTTCTTGAGGGGATAGGACTAATTGAGAAAAGGT
>ML781308.1:45241-73243 GCA_009831015.1 Picea engelmannii
TAGCTCTTGTCCACAAATAGCAAGTAAGCTCCTTAAAATGTTATGATATGGAAAAATTCGATGGTTTTCACTACAATATTCCAATGTAAGATAAACAAACTTTTATATAAACTCAACGAAGCTTATTACTATCATTTAGTAGTATCAAAGTTTTATACAACATCCTGTGTAGACAAATTGGAGATACTTCGTGAATAGAGATATATATTATCAATATGCAGATATACTTATGATGTTAAGAGTTGAATGTCATCTATTGATGCATGGAAAAACTATATAGAAAACTACATTTATGGAATTTGCTTCCCCCATTTCTCCTTGGGCTTTGAATTTACTGCATGTGCTATTCTAATCCCACTTTGATTGGCTTTGCATCTTAACCCGGTGGAGTATCTAATGACCCATCAATGTGCTATGCTTTCGTGCATGAAATCTACAATTGCACCCATCTAGACACATGTTATTGAATCTATTTTTCATATGCATATTTATTTTCTTTGACCACCATTGTTATTTCCATTTATTTACAGTGCAATGGAATTTGTGGACCTCATGTAGGCAACAATGCAAGAGCTTTACATATTCATAAGAACCAAGTTAGTTCAATAGCTAGGTGCATTTAAAAAAACCTTACATATCCAATTGCGAAAGAGTTTGGCATTGCCATTAATAACAACAGTACAAAGAAATGGTTCTCCACACATGGAAGACAAGTTCAACCAATGAACAAGTAAAATTGTCATCAAGTTCCACCCATCCATTCAATTTTGTTGTTTTTTTATGCAAATGTATACAAAATTTCATGTTTATAAAAACTAGATGTTTGCTACTATTGATGGGATTGTAGTCCAAAGAATTGAATTAATACATAAAATAATGATCCCAAGAACAACTTTCCATAGGAAATTGCAATATAAGAGAACATTGTGTAAGGATGCTTTAATTTTCAATGAAGGAAAACCCAATTCCTTGTACACTCATCTATGGCATTTGCCCTCATTTTAAGATAGGTAGAAAATAAATCACATTGTGTTTTACATGTATCCATACTTTCCAAATGTCAGATCATAATATCAAATGACAACAAAAACATTTAGAAAATTCCCCTTCTCCTCCCAACCCTAAGGTTTAGAAAGGGAGCCCAACTACAAGCACTCAATATGCATACCTATATGACCAATTTATAATCGTAGTAAAAAAATGACAAAACGATCACAATATCAAATGACAACAAAAACATTTAGAAAATTCCCCTTCTCCTCCCAACCCTAAGGTTAAGAAAGGGATCCTAACTCCAAGCACTCAATATGCATACCTATATGACCAATTTAGAATCGTAGTCAAAAAATCACAAAACGATTATAATATCAAATGACAACAAAACCATTTAGAAAATTCCCCTTCTCCTCCTAACCCTAAGGTTTAGAAAAGGAGCCCAACTCCAAGCACTCAATATGCATACCTATATGACCAATTTAGAATCGTAGTCAAAAAATGAAAAAACCTCGTGTTACTAATTTACAATTATAATCAATAAATGAAAAAACTTGATGATAGTATGCAAAACAACAAGCCAAAAGATCTCTACAGAGCCACTTGGCATCAGATCTAAGTAAAAAATAGAGCTATTGACTTCAATAAATTTTCCCTTCTAATCAATAATTCTAAAACATAATCCCCAAAAAATAACCATCCCACTAATTTGTTTTCCAATAATCTATATTCTATAAATCCCCATAACAAGAATAAAAGTCTTTTGTAAGTAGAACATGCCGGATCATAGTCAAAATGTAAATTGTAACTCTAATTGAAATTCTAAATATGCCATGATGGTATTTCCGTGTTTTATTATTATTCTAATTTCTTTAATTTTAGCCAAGTTAAAACATAGACATTGTGAATGATGGACATTTTCATTAACATGAGTGTACTTTGTTTGTAGGCATTGATACAAAATGGTAAGTGAGACAAATGCTAGACTATTATGGACTTTGTGCAAGTTTATTAAATATTGTTCCAATATTGAAGTGGCTAATGCAATTGATAGATTTTTTTATCAAATTCACAAATGAGGAGAAATTCTTGGACTATTTTCATAAGAATTGGGTTGTTGGTGATAAGATTCATAAGTGCATATACGCTCGCTTGTGTTTCTAATTTTGTGTTTCATAAAGACAAGATATATGATCTAAATCAATGCTTTACATTTAGGGATGTGGGTAAAAGGTTGTTGATATTTTCCTCATGCAAATCAAGAGACTAATAATGCTATCGAGTTATACCACTATTACTTCAAAGAAAAAAAAAATTGATTGAAGGAAGAAATTTTCCCATAGGATGGAATAGTTGTTGTATGTTCTCTCAACACATGTTGAACCCTATTACCAGTTCAAGAAAATTTTGAAATAAGAAGGATACTTGAACAACTACAAGAAAGAGAAGTAGTTTGAATCATCAATGGGAAAAATATTGAAGAATTCTAGATAGTGATTACTTCCCTCATGGGATCATATCTCACATTTATTAGGTGAGGAGTCAAACCAATCTCAATAAGATATACCGTGTCAACTGGCATTGTACAAATTTTATAGTGTGTGAATTCCCATGGTCTATTTGTGACAACATTTGCAAACATGTCATAAAGGTTGATTGGTTGTATTTCCATTCAGGGGATTCAAAACCATTATTGGATCAAGATTCAATGCTTGATTCATTCAATTCCCCTCCTAAGATAAGTATATAGACACTTATCTTATCATAATTATAATGGTTAGGGTTTATGTGTGTTATTGATTAGAGGTTATGGGTTATAAGAATTAAAATCAATGGCAGTTAATGGTTAGGGGTAATAGTTCTTATGGATTATCCTTATATTTGTTAGAGCTTGTTAGCATTAGGTTCTAAGGTTATAGGGGTTAGAAGTGCTAGGGGTTATCGGTTATAAGAATTACTACTTAGGTGTAAAAGTGGTTAAGATTACAAACTAAATTTTATAACCACTAATGATTATAACTCTAACTATTAAAATGTGTATCCCTTGCAACCCCTTACCCCTATAAACCCTAACCTATATAGATAATATCCTTTAAAAAAAAATATTATTAACCCTACCCCTTAATCCTCAACCCATATCACCTCTAAAATTTCTATTTCTTGACTTATATCTCTCCTAATGTGTTATTGTCTAACCCTTAAACCCTAATATAACTCTAACCACCATAACCCTTAACTCACAACTCTTATAATTTTCAACTGATATAACCCATAATTCCTAACCATTATAACCCTTTACCCCTATAACTCCTAACGCATAAAATTAATCACCATTTATTTATAACCTATATAACCCCTAATTTTTATTTCCCTTGACTTGTAATCTCGATAACTACTAACCTTTAATGAATATCACCCATAACCCTTAACATATAGCCCTTATCAATATTAACCTTTATAACCACTAAATATTATCACACATAACCAATAACCCCTTTAACATCTAACCCTTTTAACCCTTAATCGTGTTACCACTTAACACTTAATCATTATACCCCTTATCAAGTAACGCCTAGAGCTTTGTAAGCACTAACCATTATAACACCCAACCCTTAACCTTTATAATTGGTAATAGTTATAACCCCTAATTTTTATAAACCCTAAACCCTATAAGCCATAATCCCTAACAAGTGACTAAAACTTCTAATATTTATGAACTTATTAGAGTTAAAGGTTAAAGGTTAAGGGTTATAGAGTATATGAGTAATACAAGTTTGGGTCACAAGAGCTAATTGTTTGTGAGTTAGGTGTTATGGATCATAGAGATGAGGTGATAAATGTGATAAATGTTTGGGGTAAAGGGTGGTAGAGGTGGGGGGTTACTATTGTTATTGGGTTTAGGCGTTATATGGTTAAGGGATTATATGGGTTGTAATATATAAGGGTTATAAGGACTAATGGTTAGAGGGGTTACGATTTATAAGGGTTACATGGGTTAAGGTTGGGGTTTATAGAGGTCTTAGTAGTTAAGATTGTATGGAGGAGTTATAGGGTTTAGGGGTTATAGGATCATATGGATTAGAGGGTATGAGTGTCAGGGGTAAGGTGTTTAATCTTAAAGCCTTAAAGATTATAAGGGTTTTATAGTGTTTCATAGATTAAGGGTTAATTGTTATAGAGTATATGAGTTATATGGGTTTAGGGTCTCAAGAGATAATGTTTCGTATATTAAGTGTTAAAGGGGTTAGGTGTTATGGATTATAAATATTAGGTGATATATGTGATAGGGGTTTGGGGTAAATGTGAGTAGAGGTTGGGGGTTAAAATTATTATTGGGGTTGAGGGTTAGACTTGTTATTAGGTTTAGGAGTTATATGGGTTGTAATATATAAGGTTTATAAGGGATAGTGGTTGTAAGGGTTAGGGTTTATAATAGTTATATGGGTTATGGTTATTGTTTATAGAGGTTTTAGTAGTCAATATTGTATGGGGAGAGGTTATATGGTTATATGGGTTAGAGGGTATAAGTGTTAGGGGTAAGATATTAATTTTAGGGGATTAGGGAGTATAGGGATTATAAGGGTTTCAAGTGTTATATGAGTTAAGGGTTATAGAGTATATGGGTTACAAATGTTTGGGGTATCCATAACTAAGGGTTTGAGCTTTTTATTAGCCCAATTTTTCTTACCTACATCATGAGTACTTTCATATAAATGCATCTCTTTGGTACCCCTAGTCATCATTTCCATCAATTTCGTCATCATGTGACCTCAATTTTGTCAGCATGAGCCAATTCAAATTTCAAGATTGACCTAAAAGTCATAGCTTAATATTCATCCTTTTTTTTGTAGGCCGAGCATGCACTAAATCCTTAAAAACCTATGTTATGACCCCAAAATGGAAAATTAATATTTTTTCAGTTCATTAATCCTATGTGTCTACCAAAAATGGCATAGTGGCCAAAAGTAGACCTTATCAAGTCATTATTTTCAAATATAGGGTTTGATCTAGTCTTAATTAGTTATCCTTATCCCACTACTTCATTAATACAATGAGATTATACACATTGAAGCTAACTCTAAATAGAGGTCGACTTTTTCACCTATAAATAAATCTATTTAGGTCACCCATTTCATCCATCACTTATTGCAAGGCTATGTTGTTGAAATTTGATTAGAGAGAATTTGCACCGTAGCTTTATTATTTTTACCACAATGGGATTTAGTTTCTACCACCAAATATTGGAGTGGAGTACACAAGGAGGCAAAGGACCCTCCCTCGAGTTGGCTTTAGAACCCACATTATTATACAACTATTTTATGGGTGTTAACTTGTAAGTCTTTATTTCCATTGGTAATAAATCTGCATTAATTCTTTGTTATATCTTGTTCTTTTGATTATTAGATGCATATAATTGTTTAGTAACTTTTCTTTTTCATATGATAGAGTGGGGAATGATTCACTGGTGCGTGGTTCTCTTAGCTTATTTATTTTTTCTATTACTTAAGTAACACAACTCTCAAGTAGGTCATTTTGGATCTCTCTAGTAACACAATACCATTTGTAGAGGTTGGGAGATAAAATTGTTATTGGGGTTGGGGGTTAAAATCGTTATTTGGTTTAGGGGTTATATGGGTAAGAGATTATATGGGGTTGTAATATTGAAGGGTTATAAGGGCTAGTGGTCAGAGGGGTTAGGGTTTATAAGGGTTATATAGGTTAGGGTTGGCGTTTATAGAGGTTTTAGTAGTTAAGATTGTATTGGGGGTGGGGGGGAGGATATAAGGTTATATAGGTTAAAGGGTATAAGTGTTAAGGGTAAGGTGTTAATTTTAACGGTTTAGGAATTATAGGGGTTTTAAGGGCTTTGGGATAAGGGGTTAATGGTTAAAAGTTTCAAGGTTTTTTGTGTTTCTAGGGATATATAATTTAATTGTAAGGAAATATAGAGGTTAGAGATTAGGGATTATGGGAGTTAGCAATTATTAAGGTTGTTGGATTACTGAGAGGGGGGTGAATCAGTAATAGAGAAATTTAATCCTTTTTAACCATATAATCCAAGTGTTATATCAATGAAGCATTATCATCCAATAACTATAGAGTAAATAAGAAATGAACAAATGAACAAACATACACATACACAATACACCAGTGTTTTACGTGGAAACCCAAATCGGAAGAAAACCACAGAATATTTTTTCTTATATGTCTTGGAGAATTACATTCATTGGAAGCTCCAACTCCCCAATTCTCTGGCTACAACCAGAAGGAGGCTACAACCCCCTATGTTCTCCGACTACAACCAGAAGGTGGCTACAACCAACTATCCTTGCCATGTCCTGCCACCCTGAAGTAGAAGTAGAATGATGGAACCACTGTCAACATATCACTGTGAGATATATCGATGTAAACCTGTACCAATAAATCTGAACCATGCATCAACCTATATCTCAACCTGTAATTAACCTATACCATAAACAAGTGCATCAACCATGCACCAACCTGTACCAAATAACCTGTAATCAACCTGTACCATAAACAAGTGCATCCAACCATGTACCAAGTATGTACCAATCATGTGTCAACTACTCATTAACTATGACTCATCAATATGTACCAACATCATCAACTATACACCTCATGTATGTGTCAACTCATCAACTACTTGTCTCAACCATGTACTCAACATGTACCTCAACCAAAAGCCCTCATCAATTTCATCATCCAAATCTGATTTGTAGCTCTGTAAGAGAACTGGTGTATATGATTACATTCCTACAAACCTTCCTTAACTTCAACAACAAGAGACTAGCATTTTCATCAAACTTTTCTTTAGTCTCACACGCATAGTTTTGGATTAGTCAACAACCCTAACTTGAAGTAATCATAACTTTGTACCTGTAATGTATAAAGCTCTGAAAATGATACACAATGTTCTTCAGTGTGTTTTATACAATTCCTCTAAGTGTCACTATTTGGAAAGTCTCAGAAAAGGAGTTATAGAAAAAATGGCATACCTTGTTGAATTCTGGCTTATTCTAGAGAGCGACCTTGTGGATCGTGCCCCGCACAAAATATTTTTTGAATTGATCTGAACCTATTACACAACATACTAAAAACTATACCCTAACCAACACATTTTTTTTCACTAAATTTGGATCTGTTATGAAGAAGTTATGACGTTTTTACTCGAAACACTTGTTTTTGACTAGTTTCAGGACTAGCCACAAACCCTATTTTCCACGGATTGTAACTCCAAAAATACAATGACCCACAAGCTGAATTTTTTACCAAATATACTTGGATATGTTTTCTCAATGTCATAGAAATTTTACGGTCTGAATCATTATAGAAAAAAATTTATAGCGAAAATGGTGAGATGACCTGTAAATAACATACCTTAGAAAGCACCATCAAAAGAATTTAACCTTCCTTGCATTTCGACCTTCTTTTCTTCACCTTCCCTAAGAATTTTGGATTATATTTCCTTGGTTACCTCAAACACCTATATATATTCAATATTCTCAAGTGTTATTAAAATGAGAGAGCCTTGCCGCTTATTTATACTCTCCAAGTAGCTTCCTTAAAAACATCTTCTAGGTCACTTGGCCCCACTTTCATTATTTTAGGGTTAACCCACTTCTAATTTCTCCGTTAAATTTATTATTGAAATAATTTATTTTGTATTCACTTTGAATTATAATACACTCATTACTTCACTTTATTATTTACCTTTTAAAATCTCTTAAACCACTTTGACTACTTTGACCTTTTGGGGCTTCTAGATGACATATGAGGGTCCTCCAACTTCGTAAGGTCATAACTCTCAAACCGTGAGGAGTTATATTACTTTCCACATACCACCAGAAATGGAATGACATGTACTATCCATATATAATAGTATTATCTGGAAATATATCATAACTCATATCGTTATCCATCAAACAAACTTGGGTCCATTACCCAAACCTAGGGTCTCCAACTTATCATGGCCATAACTCTCTAACCGTGGGGAGTTATGTGACATTCCACATACCACCGGAAATGGAATGAAAAGTATCCATCTAGGATAGTTTACCTGACAAATTCATTGTCCTTCATCTCATTATTTCACAATTAAGCATGAGTTCTCTTACTCTGCAAAGTGTCTTCCCATGAGGGCTTCCACCATAAGGGGACCACTTTGGAGTTCATCCATCTTTACTTCTTATCAACCATGACAAGACAATAATGAGTCATATTTAAATCAAACAATATTGGGTCCATTACCCAAACCTTTGTGCTGCGGGGCTTTCTTCAAGGGTTGACATCAATGACAACCAACCTTAATCAATAAAGGTTAAGGTTAAATTCATCTAATTGATCATGTATATAATTATTGAGGGTTAAGAATTAATGGTTTTAAGATTTAGAGGTTATAAGAGTTCATGATTATATAAATATTAGGGATTATAGAGGTTTGGGATTATAAGGGTTAGTGGTTATTGAGGTTAGAATTTAGGGGTTATGATGATGATAAATATTACAGTTTTGTGGTTATAGGGGTAGTTGTATGTTATAGGTTATAAGGGTCGAGTGTTATGATTAAGAGTTATAGGAATTAAATTTTAGGGGTTGTGAGTTAGAGGTTATAATGGTAAGGGGTTAAAATGTTCAAGGATTAGGGGTTAATTGTGATAAGGTTTATAATAGTTGGGTGGCTAAAGGGGTGAGGGTTGGTGGCTATAGGGGTGAGGGTTAGTGGCTATAGGGGTTTGGTTTAAAGGGTTGATGGGTTGTAATGGTTGGGATTTATATGGGTTGAGGGTTATAAAGTTTAAGGGTTAGATATTTATATGGGATAAGAGTTATAAGAGTTCAAAGTTTAGGGTTACAAGGGTTGACAATTAAAGGGTTTGTATGGGTTAAAGGTTATAAGGATTGGCAGATATAAGGGCTATATGGGTTAGGGGTTGTTATAGCCAATATTTGGTTGAATCCTTCTCATTGTATCCTTTTATATTTACATGTGGTTGTAAGGATCATAATTCTTTGGTATTGGTAATGACCTTCATACAAGGTAAAAAAAATCATTTTTTTATGCATGAGATCATGTAATTTAATATATAACCCTTGTCATTTTAAAATTCTGGTGTTTTATTATTATCTTATGGTGATATTTTTCATAGGTGCGACTGGATATCGCATGTCAATGCAATCAATGGTTGATGGAGCTTGTTCACTCTGAAATATATGGTGGTTGTCATTGGATGTGATCTAACTATGGAGATCCATTTCAAAGCAAAAGACACCCAATTTAAATATCAGATCCTTTCCACTCTAAAATATCCAATGATGGATATACGATATGATAAAATGATCCATATTCACTTTTGAGAATAAAGTTCCTGGTGGATAACAAGGGAACCATCCCCTGAAATAAACCACATGATGACACATGTACACAAAACAATTTGGAGCAAAGAAAAAATGGTTTTGAAAACTACTTTATGGGTTTTAAAAGTGCTAAGAAATACTATTGGTTTTATGTTATGACGAAACCTTGAAATTATTTTTGCATTTATTTCCCATCATTTCTTTCATTAATGATACACATGTTTCAAGGTGATTTCTAATCAATTGTAGTAATTGTTGCATGATGTAGCTAAAAGGAGGCAGTATATGGAAAATTAACATTGGAAAGGGTAATTTTCATTGTTGGCTTCATCGTTTTAATCTTGAATGCTCAAGAAAGTCCTTATCTTGGAAAAGGAAAATGTAAGGTACTTTGCATCTTTTTTTAAAAAAAGTAAGTCAACCAACCATTGCTTCTAGTTATTTGGAGGATTAGCTAGAAATTTGGTAGAAGATAGCTCCACGAAAGAAAACTTCGGTTATTAGTACCCCTGTAACTCATTCAATATATTCTAAAGCCTTAGTAGACCTGCATTCGGATGCTTTCGATACACGTATTTATGTGGGTTGTTTAGGAAAGGTGTGTGATTTGACTAGAGACCTTGCTCGTGCTAGGTCTAGCCATTTTTCAATATGTTCAAGTCAATTGGATCAAGTTGTAACCCCCTCTAATTTTCATTCACCCAATTTTGTTGAAGCCTGCACAAAATTGTATAACCCCCTAAGTCACACCCTGATCTCTTTGAATGTTTCTAAGGAAATTATGGCTATTACATCGAGTCCATATCAACTGATGGGTGTTCTATATGCACTAAAAAATCATTAAAACCCCTCAATTAAATTGTCAACCCGGGGTAAGTAAACTTGGAGTTGTAGCACTATATGTGCCAAGGAAGAAAGGTTAGAGGTAGTATAGTCTAACTAAGGAAATGGGCTATCTAAGGGATAATCTACTTAAGCAAAAGCTATTAATGATCAAACCCTACTAAGAAACTTATACTATTTATCCTAAGTAAATTTTGAACAAATGATCGATGGATTGTTCTAAGAAAGCAAATGAAAACCCTAATTAAAGAAAATTAACTTAATCATGACAATAAGAAAAATCAAACTTTCTATTTAATCTATCTAATGAGAAATAACAACAACAAACCACTTTAACTAACCTACTCAAATTCAATAAGCAGCAACAAGTAAGTAGATAAACAAGCAAGCAACTACCCTATTAAAGGAAAATAAACAAGAAAGCAACTACCCTATCAAAGCAAGTAAACAAGCAAGCAACTACCCTATTAAAGCAAAATAAACAAGAAAGCAACTACCCTATCAAAGCAAGTAAACAAGAAAGAAATCAACTAACTAACCTATGGTAACTTATACAGCAAGTAAACTAATTAAAATTACTCAATAAGCAACTAATCAAACTAATAAGCAAGTGAACTCTATTCTTAAGTTAAACTTCATAATTACTTCTAATTTACGAAAGGAAATCTTAATCTACTAAATTCAAAGCATAGTGACAATAAAAGTAATCAACAACTACTCTTTAATCTACAATAAGAAACTATTATTTAATCTACCAAAGCAAGAAAACTATTCTCTAATCTACAAAAGCAAGGAAACTCAAATATAGTGTTGATGGTTATGTATTTGGTGTCTTATGATATCACAATGGCATTTAACAATTAATGATAACTCAAGAGGGATAAACTCAATATTGACTTCTATAGAAAAGTGAAAGGTATGAATTAGGCAATCTAATGAGAACTTGGCCATTATAGAATAAACATCAACTACACTGAAATTCCATGTGATTCTTCAATTCATGCATTAATCATCAACAATATAAAAACATTATTCTATTTAATTCAATTGCATTCTATGCTAATGTAAGAAAATTCATACTACTTAGAG
The DNA here is from genome assembly GCA_009831015.1 of Picea engelmannii. Classification (NCBI taxonomy): domain Eukaryota; kingdom Viridiplantae; phylum Streptophyta; class Pinopsida; order Pinales; family Pinaceae; genus Picea; species Picea engelmannii. The sequence goes on from ML781308.1 coordinate 56,543, forward strand.
ATTCATAACTGAAAACTAAACTCAATAATCAAACTTCGAATTAAAATTGCAACCTATATCTAGAATGGAAATTACATAAAGTAAATTAAACTAATCATATTTTAACAATTCAAATTGCAAAGGGAAATACTCTTAAAAATATGACTCAAATCCTATTTCTATTTCAACATATGACAAGATAAGAAAACTAAGAACTACTGAGCAAACTAGATAAGAAAATTAAAAACTAAATTCAAAGCTAACAACTAATCATCCATTGAAACCTTGCCAAAGAACCCATTAACTAAATACTTTGTTTTAACTCTATTTTAAATTATATTTCAGCATATAGGAAATCTAACTACCATCTAATTACACACATGGATTAGTGTCTAAGATTGCAAGCTATGTCCTATCAATTAAAAAGACATGTTATAATTACACTATCCTTCATAATAACATGCAAAAGAAACTAAAGCAATTAAACTTATGAACAACAATTTACACAATAAATAAACATAATAAAACTCATGTACAGAAAATAAAAGAAATGATGATTACACTATGTGAATTCACAAGCTAATTGACTAAATATTCACCCAGACCACTAGTGGGCCCCCCATCAGGTCGTGGCTACTCCTCAACGATGAATCACTAGCTCAAGCAACACAATTTCAACATTTAAAATTAAAAACACAATTTTACACACTTTTAGAGAAAATATCTTGAAAATGGAAAAACAGAGCTTAAATATCCTTTACTACTTGTTTGACCATTGTTGTGGTATTTATAGAGTTTACAAGTTGAGAGGTCAACCACTGGAAGGGTCAACCTCCTCTAAAAACAATAAATTACAATTAATGTGTCTTAACTGTCGGTGGCTTCTAGAAACAAAGCGAGCCAATAAACACCCAGCATAACAACCCAATCCAAGTTGTCAAAAGCTCAGTAGTTGGAGGCCACGAGCACAAGGAAAACCCATGTCACTGATTTTCCCATCATTGGTCGTTGATATGATAAACGCCAACTCACCCATGGTTTTAGTGCAGGACGAAGTGTCGGATGGAGTACCGGATGTAGTGTCGGACAGAGTGTCGAATGCAAAAATGACCTGCGATTTTTCCCTATGACAAAAAGATCATGAATTGGTTTCCTGGAATCATTAAAACATGTTGAATTATACTTGAAACCATCATAAAACATCAATCATACGTACCAGTTATGAGCTATGGCGATTTGATACAAAAATCCTTCAAAACTCTTCAAAATAGGAAACTTCACATATAATATTGGCCAAAAAGGATCTAATCATCATCATTAAATTAACCATATCACGGGCCCAACATCAACTATGCTCCTATTTACATTGATTGAATACTCTATCAATGAAGAAGAATTGGATACTAAAGTAAATGGTTGGCCTACCCACAAAAAAATAGGAATTTAATCGATAATATTTGTGTGATGATGTCCCAATACCTAATTTCTTCCATGTATCAACCTCTACTTTTGTTGAATTATTGTGTGAGTTCATATTCTTGATTTCTTCGGTCTTAGGATATGAAGATGAATCAATGGTGGATGAAGTTATATTGGAAATTACGACTAAAATTTGTCCTCCTTCTATCCTACCCCCAGTGAAGTATCAATATGTAGAATTCTTGAAAAATACAATTCATGAGAAATTGTGTGAGTTTCATGACCACAAAATGTTCAAATACTAGTCATTTTTAGTGTACTTATTGATGTATTTTTAATGTGAATGGTTTGAACATTTAAATTTGAATAAGTTAGATGAACAAGGTAATCCTCTTCCTATAGTTGAATGGACTTCAATGTTGATACAAACCGATTCAAAAGGAGGATTTAACGATGTCAGACCAAGATGGCAGAAAAGATAAATCCACACTTGATGCATTTGGCATTAACAGGATAGGTTAATAACACACAATAAATGACTCTTGGTATTCCATAACTGAAGATGTTTCCTATCACCTATGACTATTCATATTTACAATATTGTTACAAGTAATGCAACCACAAAGGATTATGTGTCCAACATTCCCCCCTTTAATCCGAAGGGGTGTGTGTGAGTCCAAGCATCATTATGAACTTCTCAATTTTTTCTCTTCCAAAAACTTTGGTGAAGATGTCCACAATTTGATCATTTGTGGAGCAATGTCTCGAGAGAATAGTCTTGGCCTCTACATGATATCGAATCAGGTGATACTTTGTGTTGATGTTCTTAGTTCAATCATGGAATCTTGGATTCTTGGAAAACTTGATTGCATAAGTATTTTCAACTAGAAGAGGAGTATAATTCACTTGTTTCTCCTGTAAATATTCAAGTATTTTCCTGAGCCACACAATCTCCTCTGTCGCTTCTGCAACTGCCACATATTATGCCTCCATTGTGGAATTTGTTGGGACTAATTGTTTGCGTGATCTCCAGGAGACAGTTGTTGATCCAGACACATGAGATAGCCTGAAGTTGATACTCCATTGTCCTTTTCTCCGTCAAAGTTTGAATCGAAATATCCGATCAGGTTGAATTCATCTACCTTAGAGTCCTTGAGTCCAAAATCTTGAGTTCCTTTCAAGTATTTCATAACTCTTTTTGCAATAGACACAACTACATTTGAACCCAAAATCCGATGACATCCTCCGACGCCACCCAAAAAATTGGCCTTGTCGTCGGATTTTACCTTTAAAAATTGTAAGTTTCTTGTTTTGTTTTTTGTTTTTTTTCGAATTGGCCCCGACAATCGTCAGATATTTGACTAATAAGGAATTGTTTCCAATTGTTCTACTGCAATGGAAAAGGCATCATATTTTCGATGCTAGTAAAATATCCTCAAACCCTTTCCCTTTGACCTACACTGTGTCAACTACTCCTCACATTTATTACAGTAACAGTCAACAATCAACAAACATCGAGAATCCGACGTCTATTTATTTATAAAAACCTAGAATGGTAGAAACATTTTGACATTTTTGCTATACTAGCGATGACTTGCGAAGGTTATAGGGACTCTCTTTCCTGCAAAAAAACATAATTATTTTATTTGTTACTATCATTACAAATATTTGAAGAGTGGAGCTTGATTTTTTAAGATCAATAATCGTCACTCAAGCTTGGTAAAATAAAATGTCACATAACAATATTTATGATCCACAAGAACAAAATTGACAATTACTTGTTAGATTGTGGGATGGAGTGAAATGAAAGGGTGATGGGAAATGTTATTTTCCTTGTATTCAATATAGGGGATTTAATAGGAGAAGATTAAAGTTCTCAACAACTAAAAGACATTGTAGGGAACATGGACACGTTGAGGGGGGGCATGAATACTTTCCATTGGTAAGTTGCTCATTATATATGTCTTTATATTGATCATTTTTGTAAATGTTTGTAAATGTTTTATATTTGTTATATATACACTAATATATTTTGATGGTTTGTAATTATAAAGGAAAGGCTTCCTAGGTCATATCTGCACATGGAGAATGTGGTTGCAGAACAAGTCAGAGGAACATGGGGCTGTGAATACTGAAGATAAAGTTAATGATCATATGGAAGACGATGATCATGCTAATAACATAGTTGAGGGTGATGGTACAAATACATTGATTCATGATACATTTAATGTTAGAATGGATGATGATGATCACAAAAATGACGACTTTGATGATGTTCAATATTTACCTCTACTTGAGAAGGCATACAAACCCCTTTATGAAGGCTCAAACATAACTCTTCTCTCTATTGTATTTATGATAATGAACTTGAAGGTTATGAATGGTTTTTCAAACACATCAATCACAAAAATGTTAAGGTATGTAATATATTCCATCGATCACATATATATGATCATGATAAAGCTTATCTTTGTTCCTCTAAAATATTGTGTTGTTAGTTCATGAGTAAAATTAATAAGGATGAAATATTTGTTGTTAATATTCTTGATATTATATTAACCAAATTTTTCTTTTAATTTGTTGTAGCAGCTTGATAGATGAATATGTGTTACCACAGTCAAATATTTTACCTCACACGTAACAAGATTTATCTGCCATCATGAAAGATATTGGAATGGAGTATCAAACAATTGATGCATGTCCCAATGATCATATTATATATTAAAAATAGTATGAACTTGAAACAGAATGCCCTAAATGTCATAGCAGTAGATATCGAACAAATCAACAAAAAAGGTGTCTCACAAGGTTCTTCGTTATATTCTCATTATTCCATGCTTGCAACAATTGTTTAGGTGCAAAAACTTAGCACAATTTATGGATTACCATGCACGAAATATAAGTGAAGATGGCATTCTTTGAATGCCTACAGATGGTTCTTCATTTAGAGACATGGAGGAAAAATGGAGACGCTTTAAAGAAGAACCTCATAATGTTAGGATTTCTTTGGAAGCGGATGGTGTCAATCCATTTGAAGAGATGTGATCTATTTACTCATTGTGGCCTATTTTTATTATCAACAATAACATTCCACTAGGGATGTCAATAAAGAGGGACCATATAATGTTGTCAATTATTGTTCCAGGTATTTGTTTACAACAGTGTTTTTTTAATGCGGTAGCATCTCATTTTTCGTATTTGTTGCATAATTTCATATATATATTTTTCATTTACTCATAAATATTATTTATGTATGTTAAATGATTTTATATTAATGTACTATATATGTTCAAATCAATTAGGTAAGTACCAAGTTAAATATATGAATGTATATATTGAGCCTCTTATTGACAAGCTACTAAATCTATGGAATGGAATCACTATGTATGATGTCTCTAGACCAATAGGGCAAAGGAAATTTCAATTCTATGCAATGCTTGCATGGACAATTCATGATGATCTAGGGATAACCCATTTTTGTGGTATGTAATTATAACGTGCACTTTAATAGTATTTAATTTTATGAAGTTGATATATCAATATGCATGTTTTTTAAATATTGCATTCATTATTTATAATATATTATAATTGACATAGTTAATCCATCTCTTGCAGGTCTTCAAACAAAGGGAAAATTTGCATGTCCAATTTTTGGTCCTAAGATGAAATCTCATTGATCAAAAAGTTTAAGAAAGGAGGTGTTTGATGAATATAGGCACTTCCTCTCTAAGAATCATAGGTATCGAACTACCGAAAAACATATTTTCAATGGGAAAGGAGAGATCGCATTAAAACCACAGAGAATGACACCTCACCTATGGAAGTTGCAATATAATAGAAATTGTCAAGGTACAGATCAAATTGTCTATCTATCATCATATATGAAATGATTTAAAAAAAAAAATTATAATGTGTTTTGATAATTTATTGTAATTGACAACGATTTTTGTAATTTCTTTGTAATGATTCATCATGGCCATGATCATGAAGGTGTCAATGGGATTCCACAAGGAATGAAAAGTTATCCCAAACAATTCAGTAGGTTTCCCTACTATGAGCACCTACAAATTGTTCATTTTTTTTATACAATGCATATCATAATAATGTAGCTGACACATTATGGCGAATGTTGGATGGAAGGAGTGACAAAGAAAAATTTGTCAAAATTTGCAATGACATTCGGGAAGCCAATTGTGTGTTGGGTATGTGTTATATTATTTGCATAATTAGCTATAATGTCTACTATGTTATGCCATGCATGTAGGGGGTTTTGAGGGGGGGTCGCAGGGGTTCGGGGGCAGCGCCCCGGAGAATTTTTTTGTTGCCTCGGGAAACGTGTTGCATTTTTTCCTCGTTTTTCGTGTCGCATCGATTTTCATGTCCATTGTTGGGCAGCTTTTCAACACATGGTTTTTTCCAATGGTTTTCTATTTTCGGTTAAGGAATTAGGGTTGTTGACTAATTCAGGTCATTGGGTTAGGGTTTTGGATGTTGTTGGCTCCTATATGTATATTGTATTGTAAACAATGTATCACTATGAATGAATATAGAATATGTTGGTTTTCCCGGTTTGGTTTTACAGGGGAAAAATCTCTATGTAATGTGTGTAATTTCCATTGTATCTTTTCTGTTCTTTTATTGAAAATTTGTTTGCAGTAAAATATTGTACAAGGTTAAAATCTACATTTGGTATCAGAGCTTTGTTGGCTTCAAGGGGTGCCTTTGTAGTCAAGGGTTTGGCTCCGGACTGTGATAAGCCTTGTTGTAGTGGGAGATCTGTGGTATTGATTTTTCAGGTGAAAATAAATGGTGAGTAGTTCGAAAATGGAGATCGAGAAGTTTAATAGGAAAAGTTTTGAGTTGTGTAAACTCAAGATGGAAGATCTCTTGGTGGATAGAGATCAGTGGATCACAGTGGATCTAGGTATTGCACCTATAGGAACTTCAAAAAATGACTGGAAAAATTTGGATCGGAAGGCAAAGAGAACAATTTGACTATGTCTCTCAGATTTAGTATTATTGAATGTGTCGGAGTTAGCTATAGCCAAATATTTATGGGATAAGTTGGGCAATTTGTATCAGTCTAAGTTCCTAGTAAATAAACTATTCCTAATAAAGAAGCTATATAACCTAAGGATGAGAGATGGAGACTCGGTGGTAGATCATTTGAACACCTTCAATACTATGGTAAGTCATTTAGTATATGTTGAGATTAAAATTTCAGATGAATATAATTGTAATAATTTATTGTTCTCTTTACCAGACTCGTGGGATAGTCTGGTTGTAGACATAGGTAGTAATACAACTACCTTGAAGTTTGATGAAGTGGTCTCATCCTTGTTTTCAGAGGAGATGAGATGGAAGAACATGGAAGGACAGAGCACAAATGCATTATTTGCAAGAGGATGCTCCCAGAAAATAAATAGATCTAAGTCCTTAAGTGGGAGATCTAAGTCTAAGGGAAGATCTAAGTCTCCCAGAAAGTTTGTAAAGGTATGTTGGAGATGTGGAAAAGAAGGGAACTATAAGAAGCAATGTAGATCCAAAGTTGAGAAAAAGAAGGGATCTGAAGAATCTCCTTCTATAGAAGAAAATACCTCCAAGGAAGAAGGAGGGGATGTGTACTTGGCTTCTTCAAGCACACATACAGATCATGAGGCATGGTTGGTTGAATCAAGTTCATCCTTTCATATGGATCCCCATAGGGAGTGGTTCTATGAATATGAAAGGTATGATGGAGGTATTTTTTTCCTAGGTGATGACTCGACAACCAAAATCATAGGTCAAGGAAAAATCAAGTTGAGGCTCATATATGGAAGGATTAGAACACTACCTGGTGTTCTGCACATCCCAAGATTGGCCAGAAATTTGATTTATGTAATAAAAATGGATGATGCAGGGGTAAAAACAATATTTGAAAAGGAAACATGCAGGATGGTTCGAGGAGAAATGGTGTTGCCGAAGGGAGTTCGGTTTGGAACTTTGTATAAGCTACAAGGAAGCACTATTAGTGATGGATGTAATAGTTCCATTGTCCCTGATATTGGATTTGAAGAAGAAAGAACCCCTAGTCTCTGGAGAAAAGGTTATGATATGGCATCAAAGATTGTGCATATCGGAGAGAAGGATCTTCGAATACTACACAGTAAAGGTATGGTTGAAGGTATGTCCAACCACTCTCTGGATTTTGATTTCTATGAACATTGTGTATATGGGAAGAATAATCGAGTAAGATTACCCTCTGGTGCAACGAGGGCAAAAGGAATTTTATAGCTAGTTCACAGTGATGTGTTTGGACCTGTGTTGGTTCCATCATTGGAAAAAAAATGTGTATTATGTCTCATTTATAGATGACTTCTCGAGGAATACTTGGATATATTTCCTCATGAAGAAATCTGAAGTCTTTGACAGGTTTAAAGAGTTTAAGGATCTTGTTGAGAATCAGACAGAGAAAAGAATTAAGGTGTTGAGGACAAATAATGGCAGAGAGTTCTGCGGGAATGAATTTGAAGAATTTTGTAAGAATGGTATAGCAAGGTAGAAGACCACTCCATATACACCTCAGCAGAATGGAGTTGTAGAAAGGATGAACAAGATGTTGATGAAAAAATCAAGGTGCATGCTCAGTGGTGATGGGTTAGGGAAATAATTATGGGCATAGGTTGTGGGTATTGCATGTTACATGGTCAACAAATCACCCTAATCAATGTTGGATGAAAAGACTCCACAATAGGTTTGGACTAGTAAGAAACCTTCTCTCACACATCTCAAGGTATTTGGTTGTGAGGCTTATGTTCATGTTCTAAAGGAAAACATGAGTAAGCTAGATAAGAAGATATCAAAGGTTATAAGATCATAAAGATGGTCTTAAAGGTTATAAGTTTTGGAACCCATAAACTAAGAAAGTTTTGTAGATATGAGATGTGGTATTTAGATAAATGAAGGATGTTGTTAAACATCAAGTCCTACCAAGTAAGGAAGAAACAGAGAAAATAGAGTTTGATTTAAAGGATGATGAATCAGACTCTACAGAAGAACATGAATCAGAAGAAGAAGATCCTCATACTCCAATATTGAGGAGATTGGTTCGAGAAAGAAGGCTATGGGAAAGGTATACTCCATCTAATTTTTGTTCAATTTTTTCTTTGTCTATTACTGATGATGATCCTAGAACTGTCAGGGAGGGCGTGGATTCAGAGGATGGAAATCTATGGAAAAAGTCCATGGATGAAGAAATGGCATCCTTGGATAAGAATGAGGCTTGGGATCTATTGGAGTTGTCGACTGGAAGAAAGCACATTGGCAACAAATGGGTATTTAAAAAGAAGTTGAATGCAGAAGGAAAAGTGGAGAAATACAAAGCTCGGTTAGTAGCAAAGTGTTATTCCCAGGTTGAGGGAATTGATTTTGGTGATATTTTTTTCTCATGTTTCCAAGTTAACTTCTATAAGATTTATGTTATATGTTGTTGTTGCATTTGATTTTGAAGTAGAATATATGGATGTGAAGACAACATTCCTACATGGGGATCTAGAAGAAGAAATCTATATGAAGAATCCGGAAGGATTTGTTGTGAAGAGAAAGAAGGAGCTGGTATGAAAGTTGAAAACGTCCCTGTATGGTTTAAAACAATCACCAAGGATGTGGTATAAAAAATTTGATACCTATATGTTGGGACTTGGCTTCACAAGAAGCAAAGAGGATCAATGTGTGTATTTTAAATTAATTGGTGATCATTTGATTTATTTGGTCTTGTATGTGGATGACATGTTGTTGATAGGAAACAACAAGAAGATTATCTAGGATGTGAAAACTCATTTATCCTCTAAATTTGACATGAAGGATCTTGGTACTTCAAATTTCATTTTGGGCATAGAAATTAAAAGAGATCAGAAAAAGAGGAAACTCTAGTTAAATTAGAGAAAATATGTCGAGACAATATTACAAAGGTTTAATATGTAGGAATGTAAACCGGTCAAGGTCCCTATTCTCGTTGGTGTAAATTTATTTGCATATCAGTGTCCCAAGACACAGGAAGAGGAGGAGGACATGTCTCTTGTTCCATATGTGAGTGAAGTAGGAAGTTTTATGTATGCAATGGTCTGTACTAGACCGGACATTGCACATGCAATGAGAGTTTTGAGCAGGTATATGCCAAAACCAGAGAAGGAGCATTGGACAACATTAAAAATGGTTTTCAAGTATTTGCGTGGCACTGCTAGCTATGGATTGTGCTACCAAGGAAGACTAGGATTGGAAAGAGTGTTGGAAATACATGGCTTTGTGGATGCAGACTGGGCTGGAGATATAGATCGTAGGAGATCTACAAGAGGGTATGTGTTTAACCTGTTTGGAGGAGCAATCGGTTGGATGAGCAAAAGACAGGCTATAGTGGCATTTTCAACTACAGAAGATCAATACATGGCAGCCACTCATTTAAGAAGTATGGTTACAAATATTTTTTTCAGGTATTGGGTTGGTACAACAAGTTGTAAGGATAGATTGTGATAGTCAGAGTGCAATTTTTCTAGCGAAGAACTCAGCTTATCATTCAAAGACAAATCATATTGATATTCAATATCACTTTGCGAGAGACAAGTTTGAAGAAAAGAAAGTGTTGTTGATGAAGGTGACACTTTGAATAATGTCGCAGATTCATTAACAAATTATGTGAGCACTAAGAAGTTCTCTTAGTGTAGAGGATCCATGGGCATTGTTGCCTTGCATTGTTGATTATGTAACCATGTAACCCCCTATATGCAATGAAAACAATAAGTGGGAGAATGTTGAGTATGTGTTATAGTATTTGCACGATTAGATATAGTGTTTTCTACGTTTCACCAGGGGGCAATATCCACTTTGCACAGGGGTTTTGGTGGCAGCACCCTTGAGAAAAAAAAAATTGCCTCGGGAAATGTGTCGCATGTTTCCTCATTTTTCATGACGCTTCAATTTTCGTGTCTATTTTTTGGCGGTTTTTCAGCACATGGTTTTTTACAATGGTTTTCTATTTACGATTAAATAATTAGGGTTGTTGACTAATCTAGGTCATTGGGTTAGGGTTTTGGATGTCGTTGGCTCCTATATGTATATTGTATTGTAAAAAAATGTATCACTATGAATGAATATAAAATATTTGTCATTGTATTGGTGTGTATTTGTCATTGTATCTTTTATGTTCTTTTATTGAAAATCTGTTTGCAGTAAAATATTGTACAAGGTTAAAATCTACATCATGCAATGAAAGATGTCATTGAATTAAATAATGATGGAGACCAAATTAATATAAGCTCACTTCCATGGTTATTGTCGGAGCAAAAAATAAATGTTGTAAAAGAAGTCATACAAAAAATTAAATTTCCCACAGGATTTCGTTCAAACATAAAGAATATCTTAACAAATAAAGGTGATTTTGGGGGGGGTAAAAACGCATGATTGGAATATCTTCTTTAAGGTAGTTATTATGGTTTATATATTGCTATATTTGTATACTTCATGTTGTTGTGTACTTTTTTGTCTACTTTTGGAAAAAATAATGAAACGATTTTATTGTTACAGGATGTTCTGCCTCTATCTCTCTTAAACAACTTCGGCAACAATGTCAAACAAGTTATATATGATCTTGGAAAATGCATGAGGTAAGTAGCGATATTTTGCATGCATAAATTGTTTGTTTAATCCGTTGTAGAACTTATATTTGACATTTGTTTTAATAATTGTACTTATGTACTATATTGTTTATTTTCGTTAAATCTCATGATTTTCTTGCATCACTTGTATATGGTTGTCATCTAAATAAATAAATAAAGAAGATATAAAGTATTGGAAGAGAGAAATTCCTCGTCTAATGTGTGAAATGAAAAAGTTTCTACATTCATTATCTTTCAATGCACAAGAACACTACCTCATACACCAAGTTGAGGAGATTGAATCGTGTGAACCTATACACAAAAGGTCAATGTGGATGGATGTGAGGCACTTGAAATTTTTTAAGGCTTTGATTAGACAAAGAGCACGTCGTGAGGGTTCTATGATGGAGGGATACATGGTATACTAGACCAAGGTGTATATTACTGAATGTCCTCTGGGGTTAGCATTTATTAAGATCGATTTGGATCGACGCATTGGTGATTCGAACTCCATTAACAAATTCGAAAGGGAGTACCTGATGGGGAAAGGTAGATCGAGGAGGGTGAAAGGTAATTATTAGATGGTGTAGATTAATTATAATACATTTCACCGTTGGTTTTTATGTATATATCGTACTTAATTATTTCATTTTTAATCTTCTAATATGCAACAATTATAAAGGTATATTGTGTTGATTAATTATACATTTGTGAAATATTATAATTTTATTCTCATGCAATTGGTCGAGAGTGGGATGCACTACATTTATATGTCGCAAACAATCTTGATTGGATGAAGGTACAGATTGAACGATGTAAATAATAAGGTCAAGGATTATCATGGGAAGGTGAGGCTTCATTGGTTAAAGAAACACATTACAATGGAGATACCAATCTTACACAAAGGGAAATCGATTTAGCATATGGTTTAAAAGATAAACATTCAAGCATATTAATAAGCCATATTATTTAATTATTTTCAATTATATTGATGTACAAGTTAATTTTTTGTATTCTTTGCATACTTTCCAAACATAAAATATTTACTTAATTATCAATTGATGATGTCATTTTTATGTGTTTGGAATATTGCAGGTAAAACACCATAAGGCTATGTGGTGCAACGGTCATAAACTTAGAATCAAAAATTTGGATGAAATGAAGAAAACATATTATTCTAGGATAACTATAGTCTTTGAGGTGACAAATGTTTTCTCTAGAAGTGAAAGACATCCAGAACTGTCAGAAAATCGATACTATGGGTATTTGGAAGATATTATTGAGTGTGACTTTAAATCCTTCAAATTAGTTTTATTCGTTGTCAAATGGTAAAACCTACGATTAAATCAACGTGATCTTGATAGAACTGTTATTGAACATGATAATGGATTTATCATGGTCAATATAAGGTCGCTTGATCCAAGAACAAAGCCGTATGTTCTCCCAAGTCAATGTGAACATGTATTTTACTCAGAGGTTCCAGGTAGAAGGGGTTGCCCATTTGTTATTAGACATGATCCAAGAGGAAGGTCGATAAAGTATAATGTAGAGGAAGATGTTAAAGAATTAGTTGAACCAGATGATGTAGGAGACAATGTTCATGAAGATGGTATCGATGATGACTTTATCGAAAATAACATCGACGACGATGATGATGATGATATGGCCAATCCTTACAATGTTGAATCTGGATTGGATGATACAAATGTGGACTTGGATGGAGAATATGATCAATTACATTGAAGTGTACGAGTTTATATATATATATATATATATATATATATATATATATATATATATATATATATATATATATATATAGAGAGAGAGAGAGAGAGAGAGAGAGAGAGAGAGAGAGAGAGATTTAATATTGATAGAATTATTGACTTGTATTGGTATATTTATAAATTAGTGTTAAAGTTTAATTATGTCATTTTCTAGTATGTCGGTATATGTTGTAGGACACGTTTCTTAATTATGACAAAAAACACATTCATTTATTTTCTAGTACATATATGTTGTCAAGTTTTTGGGAATTGAGAGTGATGTGGGGGAGGGGGGGTAGATGAGCTTCCACCTTCACATGGTTGGCCCCATTCAGTAGAGAGTATTAAACAATTCTTGAAAAAAAGAGAAGTTCGGCAAGGTTAATGCACAACTATGTTTATTTCACCTAGTTCGTTATTATATAATATTTAATAACTAAACAATAAGGCGCACATGCTCATGTACTTGAAACCGGCGCATATAAATGACATGTGAATGGGGCCAACGTTGAAAATTTTTCAATTTGTGCTTGTATGGATTGAAATTTGACATGCTTAGACTAGATGCATGCATTGACGGTATGGGAGGGTTTCCAGACTCAAACATGACTTGCACAAACAATTCAACAATCAAACAACAAGCCTATACAATAATTAATGTGAATGGGGCTAATGTTGAAATGTTTTCAATTTGTTCTTGTATGGACTGAAATTTAACATGCTAGGACAACACACATGCATTGATGATATGGGATGGTTTCTGGACTCAAACATGACTCAAAAAAATAATTCAACAATCAAATACTCTTTGGTTATTCTATCAAAACCTAAAAATAAGGCGTGTCTACTCATGTACTTGAACCCACTTATAAGTGACATGTGAATGGGGCCAACGTTGAAATTTTTTCAATTTGTTCTTGTATGGAATGAAATTTGACATGGTTAGACTAGACACATGCAATGATGGTCTGGGATGGTTTCTAGACTCAAACCTGACTCACACGAACAATTTGAAAATCAAACAACAAGCCTATAGAGTAATTAATGTGAAGGACTAGATGAATTAATACATAAATCTCACATCAAATTTCGATATGAGTATTCCCGAATCCTCTACAAATATACAAGATCAAATTTTATTTCATCAAATCTTTGGTTATTTGATCATAACCCAAAAATAAGGTGTGTCCTCTCATGTACTTGAAACCAACGCATATAAGTGACATGTGAATGGGGCCAACATTGAAATTTTTTCAAATTGTGTTTGTATGGACTGAAATTTTACATGGTTAGACTAGATGCATCCATTGAAGGTATGGGAGGGTATTCAGAATCAAACATGACTCGCATAAACAATTTGAAAATCAAACAAGAATCCTATAGAATAATTAATTTAAGTTATATTTTGATGGAATACGGAATTCCTTAGTGAAGGCTTATTGATCAATATTCTCTTTTAGAAATCACCTAGATATTGGAAGCCTATTGGCACATGATCAAACTATTCGTGACATTGTTTCTTGTATATTTCAATAATTTTACACATTATACATATTATTTGCAAATGACATAAAATTTCAAGGTGTCAAGCATCAATAGCATGTTTATAATCAACATTAACTCAACTCCCACATGACAACTTATAAATACGAGGTCCAACATGTTACATAAATAGGGTGATCGTAAAGTTATTTTTCACATTGATTATCATTTCATAATCATGTCATGCATTTGTTTTTTAGTTTTATAACTATTTGAAATTATTTTATGCTCATTGTTTAGCTACATATTAGTGATATAGTAATTTAATAATTTAATTAACACTTGTTTCATAAATATTGGTTCGATTTTTTGGTGGCATACTTATGTCATTGAAATCTTTCTCAATTAAGTATTTTCTTCTTTTAGTTGTATCTTTATCCTCTTGACCTTCCCTCTTTCTATAAAGGATGAATACAGTGGAACCACTTATGACTAATTACACCTAACTATAAGTAAACATACCTAATGACTACTTCATTATTAACTAAGACAACCAGAATATGATTCTTCATTATCACACCAAGATGACTTTCCCTATATTGTTGGAAACATATGGCACTTTTATGAACCACTTTTTCCAAGTGTGATGCTAAACTTGTCCAAGTATTATAGTGTTCCACACGTCAAATACATGGAAATGACTTTGGAAATGGTTAAAACTAGCCACCAACATTGTCCTACCGCATTATAACATCGATTATGGTTCGAATATCTGAATATCCGACGACCTTCAGGGACAATTCGAAAAAAGAAACAAGAAAATTACAATTTTTAAAGGTAAAATCTGACGACAAGGCCAATTTTTTGGGTGGCGTCGCAGGATGTCGTCGGATTTTGGGTTCAAATGTAGTTGTGGAGGATTCTCAATTGTGACATTTATTTGAGAACTATCATCAAACCCATTCCCATAGGCATCCATTCCCACCTGGAATGATCAGTAATGCCATCATCGTAAATGTCATCATTGTTGTCATAGTATTGCAGCAATGAAGTTTCAATGAACATGATGTTTGTCATTGTTATAGCATCTTCGTCGAAACTATTCGAAAATGTGGGACTTTGGCCCATGATTTTGCTGGCAAGAAGAAGACGCTAGATGACATTTTTTATTTAAATAATGATTTCATACTAATATTATTTATGGAGAAAAAGAGTACTTAAATGAAAGAAAAAACCAAAGACAAGACATAACTAATGAAGCTTGTGCAATTTATCAAGTTCTTATTTTTTGATGTTATTGCATGCCCTTACAGTACTAGATGCAGGGACGTGTGTCTCGAACAAATTTTAAAATAAACAACTAAAAGACAGTGTATTAGGACTAGACATGGGCAATAGTGACCTGTGAATGGGGCCAAATTTGAAAAAATTTCGAATTGTTTATGTATGCACTAAAATTTGAAATGGATAGAATGTTCGCATTCCTTGATGATATGGGAGGGTTTCCAAACTCAAATATGACTCACACACCCACTCTGTATTTGATATCTTCCTCATTTCATTTGAACTTTCTCGGATTAATGTCATGCATGGAACTTTCTTTGTATTCATCGTCATGGTCGTGCAATATTTTACAATGGCCTCCTTCTTTTGACTAAAATTAGTGCCAGAAACATTGTTACACTTCCACCAATTATTAATATCATGTGCTAACTTAGCCTTTTGAAAGGCATCTTCAAGAGTGTATATTTCAAACATCTCAAACTCTTTCTAAAATGAAATAATTAACTTGACATCAAACTATTATTTATCACTTGATTCTACAAGAATAGTAATGATCTAGGAAAATATTCAATTTATGATCACCTCTTTTCTCTATTTCACCCCTCTTTGCGGTTGATTTGAACATTTGATCCTTTTAAATGAGAAAAAAAATATCTCTTATAGACTACTGGGAGAAAACTTAACCAAAAATTAGGTTTGTAAGGCATCTCTTGGAAACCAGTGAGATACCTGCATTTTCTAACTGCCTCTTCTCTATTTAAATTCATGGTCCATAATGTTGTTTTGGTGATTTTTTCCCTTTTTCCTTTCATTGTATCCCTCTTTATGACAGATATTGGGCTAGAAAAAAAAAAACCTCCATTCCTCTTATAAAATAAATTTTGACTTTCATGCTACTCCAAAGTCATATATAAAAAAAATTGCTTTATGATATGGAATTTTGAATTTCAAATTGAAATTTTTTATGGTGACTAAAAAAATAACCCAAAGGGGATACACTAGAACTTATAGGCATTCATTGGTTTAAAGTGGGAGAGGATGTTGATTCTTATCATGATACTTTGATTATAAAGTAATACAACCTTTCCATTCATGAGCCTTCAAACCTTTGAGTTATGATGGGCCCATGGCCACATCACCTT
>ML781308.1:79247-93430 GCA_009831015.1 Picea engelmannii
TTATATATATATATATATATATATATATATATATATATATATATATATATATATATATATATATATATATATATTAAACAAAACAAAAACAAAAACACATAAAAAAATTCAAACAAACTACAACCCACACCCCGCCTCATTTCACATGACCCAACGTCATTCCAAGAGATATACATTGAGCACTAGAGACAAAGACAAAGAAGTAGAATCTTGTGCCATTCCAAGAGACATACGTCGAGCAGTGACAAAGACAAAGAAGGAGAAGGAGAAGGAGATAGGACAAGAAGGAGAAGGAGAAGAATATAGGCCAAGAAGGAGAAGGAAAAGGAGATAGAGACAAAGAAGGAGAAGGAGCTATACCAAGAGAAGGAGAAGGAGCAACAGAGATAGAGAAGTACTAGGCCAAACATGTCGCTGCCTAAATTGGTATTTTTTTCAATTTCTTCCTTTTCTAGTCAAAGGTTTCTAAAAGCACTAGGTGGATGTGCATCTGGAAAAGGAACTAGAAAATCCCTCTAACCCTGTAGAATATGCTTACATGACTCCTCCCCCCTACAAAAATCCCCCTAACAAAATCAAAAATAAAATTCACCCTGCAGAATCTGCTTACATGACTCCTTCCCCCTACAAAAATCCCCCTAAAAAAATAAAAAATAAAAGTCACCTTGCAAAATCTGCTTACATGACTCCATCCCCCTAAGAAAATAAAAAATAAATGGGAGCGTGTGATTACAATCCTTTCATTTTCAAATCTACATAATACAAGGAGAACATTGTGTTGGGAAACCCTTGGTTTCGAGGAAGATTAACCCTCACATTGTTAAGATGGCACACTAGGTTTGATCCAATTTGGGAGCACATTCATACTTTGGTGAAATGGGTTTCCATATCTACCACTGGAATTCTAAGACCCAAAAATGTTCAAAATATTCAAAGATAGCCTTAGGAACATACCTCAAAAATAACCTAGATATAACAAAAAAAAGCAATTGTTCGATAACCATGATATGGGAAATGAACATCATCTCATGTTCTACAAGATGATCCCAATTTATGTTGGGGAAGACATCTACATGTTGACACTATACTACAAAAATTCTCCATTCATATGCACTAATTTCCATTGACATGGGAATTTTAAGATATCATGTTGATACAATGAAAAGGGGGAGATGGGGGGTGAAACACATATGGTAATGAGACCCTCTAGATTTGGGGGAAAATCCCTCGAAGTAGGGAATGCAAAAGGGAAGTGAAAAATGTAATAAGTCTCCATGAGGTCAAAATTCTCACAAAGATCTCAGCAGGGAGTGGATGCAAAAATAAAAGAGGAAAATAAGATATTGGATGAAAAATTCACCATTTGGAAGGGCTTATATTAGACTCAAGGAGCAAGAGTGTAGTACCATATGCAATGAATGTCATTACTCCATCAACATGCCACAAATAAGACATGGGTGAGGAAACAAGGCCTACTATAATGTTTTCTTCCTCTAACACATGATGAGACCAATGTGATGGTTCTTCCTACATTCCCTTCACACTCTAGGAATACCAGTGTATCCAAGGAAACACCATCTACAACATATCAAATCTAGAAAAGGTCACAAGCCCATGAGGAACAACTTCAGATAGATGGGTTTGAATCATCGATGGTTATTTCTCCCATTCCAACTAAAGTTGGGTGCACTATATTGTCCCATACAAAAGAAAATTCAAAAAGAGTAGTGAAACAAAAATAATTGACTATATCTAGGGACCTTATTAGAGAAACTCCCAAAGGGTGCGAAAATGAATATGCTCTCCTTCAATGTTAGGTTTTATGGTCTAGTCTAAAACTAATTTCTAAAGTGGTTGGTCATAAAAAATAATTCTAGCATCCTACTAATACAATAAACTTTGTGCACACAAAACAATGTTTAAAATTACTAAGGAAACAATTGTCACATTGGCCAGTTTTGGTAGTCATCTCACTAGGGAAGTTAGGAGGTTTGACTATGGGGTGGAACTCATATATGGTTTGTGCTCATAAATATTTAACTATCATCACATTCTAGGAACTTAATGCTTGAGAAATTGAATTTTGAATTGGATGTACTGAACTACTATGGACCATCCCATGGATGAAAGCTCTTATGGATAGAGATGAGAAACTCGACTATGCTATGCATTCCCCACCTCATCATGGGGGATGATTTCAAATTCATTAATTTTCACATAGAAATCTAGGGTACACATGCTTAATCTAATCCAATAGAAAACTATTTTGTACATATTATGGAATTAAACCACTTGGTAGATGCGGAGACTCTAAATATAGAACCTCTCTGGAAAAATCACAACATTGGTCAAAATGGCATCTCAAAGCAACTTGGTAAGGTTTTTATTCAGGAGGCATTAATCATGAGAGTTGGTACATATAGAGCTTCAACCTTGAAGGAGGCTCTATCCAATCACAATCGCATACTACTTGAATTATCCATTAGTGAAAATAAACCCCCATCCGCGTTTAAATTTAACCCACACTAGCTCTCACATGAGGATTTTAGGAACTTATAAAGAAAAATTGGGTTGAAATATCATTAGAACAAGAGGAACTCGCAATGTATATCTTTCTGAGGAACCTTATGAAGTTTAAAAATATTTCCAAGGATTGGGAAAAAAACCCTTTCAAGTAAACATATGTGGATCTATTAAATGTTGAGGTTCTGAGGATCACCACACCCCATGGAACTTACCACGAAGAGGATTTTCATGAAGAGGTGATCCAAGCCATATTAAGGCCATGAAAAGAGGCCAAATGGCACATAAAGAGTAGAATAACTTGGTTGACAAAGGGTGCAATTGAAAAGCAAATTTTTTTTATTGAGAGGCATTGTTTTTAAGAAAAAATAACACCATATGAAAAATATTTGATGGAAATTGTCATAATGCATGGATTTCAACACAATACTTGCACAATTAAGGTTCATTACAAAAAATTATACTCAGAGAACCCAAGATAAAACATCCAGAAATCATGGCATCTACCTCCTTTTCTGATGGATTCCTAGACGATGTACAAAATGAAGCTTTGATGAAGCCTATCAAAAAAGTGGAACTACTAGAAATCTTTGAATCATTCCAATCGGAAAATGCCCACATGCTAGATGGATAGCCACATGCTATATGGATGGCTCATGGATTTCTACTTAGCTTTCCGGGAGCTCATAGCCAATGAATTGTTCATAATGGTGAAGGAATCATAATGCTTAGGTAAAATACATGCTCCATTATAATACTACATGCATTAGTTATATTATGAAGGATGAGACTTAACCCTTCTTATTTTGAGCATTACCATCTAATCTATTTTTCTAATTGCATATACAAAATAATATCAAAAAAGATAGTTTCCAAGCTCAAACCTATCATCTCTACCCATATATCCCATCAATAGTTTCGTTTTCTTAACAACTACAAAATTCAAGATGCCATTGGAGTATCCTAGGTGGCAATACATACCATCAAGAAAAAAATATAGATATTCATTTCTCCTCAAGATTCACCACTCCAAGTTTTTCGACAAAGAAAATTATCTTTACTTGAGACTTGTTCTTACACGGGTAGTTTTAGCCTCGCATTCTTAAATCAATAGTTTATTTTTCTTGAAAACTATAAAATTCAAGATGCCATTGGAATAGCCCAGGGGTCAATACATACCATAAAGAACAAATATAGATATACCTTTCTCCTCATAGATTCACCACTCCAAGTCTTTCAACAAAGAAAATTTGATTTACTTGAGACTCATTCTCACACAGGTAGGTTTTAACCTGGAATTCATAATTTGGGTTGAGGAATGCCACCAACACATAACTTATGTGATACACATCAATGGCTTATCCTCCCCCTTTTTCTCTGAATCCTAGGGTCTTCGATAAGGCTACCCTAGCATCCATGCTTTTATTTTCCATCATTGCAAAATATCTAAGTTGGCATATAAACCATGAGTATGTGGTTGGAGGGCCTAAAGGGATTAAAATTGTCGATAGATTATACATAAAATAAAAAAAATTAAAAATTAAAAAATTAAAAAAAAACATTATTTTTATGAATAACACCTAATATTTGTAAAAGGAACTATACAAGAATCCAAATGTATAGATAGAACCTTAAAGGTTTTCTCCCCAAACATTGACATGGAAATAAACTTGTGGAAATTAGCCATTGAATTCCAACATTTTTCTAAATCTATTTATAGCATGATACTTTGATTCCTACCCTTCACCCTACAACCCTTTTAAGATTGTATTAGATATCTTCGCTCCTATCTTAAAGAAAATTACTACCAATTTAGGCACAAGTTATGGCTCTATGACAAACTCCAAAGGCCTATTAGTTTATGGTGCAACAAGTGGATATTAGTTACTGGAAAGTTGGTCTTGATAAATAGTATAATAGAGGAAATACTAGTACACTAGTTATCTCTAACAACTCTTCCCATGGATATGATTACAAAGATCTATAAATTAAGCTTAAACTTCCTCTAGTCTAGTAACAAGGAGACCACAAGTATGGCATTGATTAGGTTGGAAATAATATCTAGGAAACAATATGATGGACGATGGGTTCTCAAAAACCTTACAAATTTCTCAAAATCATTGGAAACAAAGGGATTACGGGGTCTAATCACATCAAAAAAAATTAGTAGAAGATCCTATGCAAAATTCTTTAATGGAGTGGATTTTATTTCATCCATAAAATCAAACATTTGGATCCCACTTCTAGCAAGCTTTGGTTCGAAGCTTTGAAATTATTGGTGCATACTTGGCCTAGGACCCTAGTGATAGTAAGGATATATACATTAGAATATATTTGGTACATGGTTGGCATCCAAGCTACAAACATATTTTTGTATCATATGGTTAACCTTCTCCAACAAATGAATGTGGTAACTTTTGCAGATGCTCATGATCATAATAGAGGATTGTGGTGGCACTATGGTTGGAAAGAGGTTGGGAAATTTGATCTCATAGAGCCACAAACATTCATCTAGAACCAATATATGTCAATTTTAATCTCTCCAATGATTGTATTGACCAATAGGGAGGATGTGTTGATATGGGTAAGAAATCTAATTGGAGGAAGTAATTCACTTCATTTGGGATATAGGGAAATGTTTCCACGGTAGGATATAGAGGACCCCCCTTGGTGGTGGTGTGACCTATGGAAACAAATAACTTGTCCAAGAGTATATATATTTACATGAATCACTTGAACAGTGGAATCTTGGCATGGGATAACTTTCGATGAAGTGAATAGGAAGGTCCTAGCTTCTGTGATTTATCTAGAGAAAATGCTAAGACAACCAATCATGTGTTTCTCCACAATAATTTCACTTGTCAAGTACATGTTGTAAATACCTTTTGTTTTAGTGGATAATAGGAAAGAGATTTGTTGGAATAGGCTTGGAACGAATGGTATAAAAATAAAGGAACCCCAAAACACTTTATTCCCCTTCCCCTACACATCATGGGGTATATGGATCACAAGGAATGATACAATATTCAAGGACATTAAACCCTCACCCTCTAATATAGTATATAATTTTGAATATCCCTTCACTCCATTGGTTTCTGACAAGAAAAAAAAATCTCAGTAGATGGTTCCACGGTTGGTAGTGGATGACATAGCACCATATGGTTTCTGCAGTGGTGTGTCCTTTGGTAAATACGTTTTTCTCACCCTGCATTGGATCCAATGGTTGGATGACCCTACAACCATCCTTTTCAAACAACATATGTTGTTGTTTCAAATTGAGCATGGAATCATTATAACATGCCCAATCAATCCCTAACAATGTTGCATAGGGATTCATGTCATGTAGTATCACAATGACCTCAAAGTCCACATAAGTATTGACACTATTGAGACCAATTTTCATCTACTCTAGTCTGTCGATTGAAAAAATGCATTATTTATTTTCCAACAAAAATTAAATTGATGAGTAGACCAATTTGGGCCATCCCATGAATTACCATGATTTATTCAACAAGATGTCCACATCCAATCCTATATCAAACGTGAATTCTTGCACCTCATACCCTCTAATCAATGCATTCAACCTAAATTATTTTCTCGACCATTTTCTCTAGACACAATGTAAGCTTCTATTAAGTGTCTTTGTAGGTGATCCTAATAACCTTTCTACACCCTTTTTAGGTTGGTTGCAGGTTGCTCATTGTCTAGTATATGTAGGAACATTTTTAACAATTCATGGATTTTTTCTTCCACGTACAATACCAACATACTTAGGTAGTAGCTCATCAACTAGAATATAAATGAAAATATATCTCTTTCTTTGTGGAAACTATATCACATGCTCAAACAACTTCCCACATCACCTCAACCACATCTCTCAAAGATCCTTTCTACCAAAAATACACTAATGGAATGACTAATTTTTCTAAGCCACATGCCCCAGTCTTGACATGGTCTAGTATTTCATCTCTCAACCTACCCTATGAACATTTTTAAGCTTATATGGATTTAAATTGAATGAAACAATAGAATCATAAACATTATATAAAGATTCTATAGAGTCTTTCAACTCTACAACAAGTGGATATTGTTCCTTATAGAATTTTTGCCCCTTAAATGATTCTTGTTCATCCACATGGATTAATCTCCCATCTTTTGGAGCCCATGTAAAACCCTTTTCATGGTGTGTTTGTCCCTTGAAATGATATGTGAATTTCCACATGTTATCATCTCCCATATTTTATAGCTCTCCCAAGGCTTCTTAAGTAGAAGAAAATCCCTCCCAAAAATCTCAAGGAGGTGACTATCTCCCAAGTTAAAGTCATTTTGGGGCTTGAATGAAACCTCTCAACAAGAAGGAAATTCCTCCAAAAATGTTTAAGGATGTGACACCTAGTAAAATCATTTTGGGGATTAAAATATACTTGAGGCATGAATGGAAATTCTTCTTGAAATGATAGAGGGTGTGACTCCTATCGATCTCATGACTTCTTTCATGATAAGAGGATAACTTGGAATGAATCTTGCTATGCTATCTAAAGTTGATATGTGAGTGACATGATTCCATTAATTCTCATGTTTTAAAACTTATAGAGGGAGAAAGAGTCAAATTGTTTTGGCTCCATAAATGAATAAATCTTTAATCTTCAAAAAAAAATAGGGAGGCTTAAGAGTTTCTCTAAGAATACTTAACATTTCAAATTTTGGGACCACCTGACAATGTCAATAAAGGTGACAATAGATTGTATTGTATGACATAACCAATTGTTTAGACATTCTTCAAAAAAAAATTTGGGCAATATTAATGTTCCTATAGTTTCCATACATATCTACAAGGCAAATGCTCACAATATCTACATGAAACTCTTATTATTGTGAATCATATTTCTGAATCAAGAGATTGTTGTATACTTCTACGAATGTTTGTTAACTATTTCTCTCATTCAATGGAGTGTAGGAACAACCAAACAATTATTTGTCATATTTGTTCTCCTCGAGCGAGGAAAGTTCAGGAAGACTAGAGGAAAGTGAGACATCTAGTAGGCTTAAAAGAGGGAGATAAACTAGATGTCAAAATATTAGAAGAAAAATCCATAAATGAATGGAATTTTTTCTCGCTGAAGGGGGGTCATGTTATTATGATGATGAGACCATAGGTGACATCGAGGTGCCCTTGAGGTACAAAAATTTAGTGAAACAATGGGTACCCAAGGATATTCCTCATCTAAACACGGATTTTTGTATGAACAAGAGGATATTTCAGATTGCACCATCGACATTACACGGTTTGGGCTTGTTTTGCATGGATGGAATAAAGGTGGGTTATGATAGATGTACTGAATTGATGGAGTATGTCAGACCCTTCAACAATTACAGAGATTGGATGTGGCTGGTCCAATATACACGCAATATGTGCAAATATGGAGTGTCTGCAAATTATTTACAGCTAAAAGACAATAATCAAAATAAAGGAGAGAGTGTGTACATTGAAGGAAGGCCAAAAGAATCAAGGAATATTGCAAGGTTTATAAATATTACACAACCTAGGTCTACAAATAAGCAACCCAATTGCATATTTGAGGGGCGTGAAGGAAACCATGTTTTCGTGTGTGCCATAAAATCAATAGTTGCATGGGAAGAGTTGTTGATCAATTACAATTTGAATCGAATAGATGCAAACAATGATACTATGGGAGTGGTACATATACTTTTAATTAATGAATCTAATATTTTATGTTATTGTTAATGTTTCATTAAATGACACCATCCTCGAGGCAACAAGTATACCTCATTTTTAATTATGTTTTTTCAAGAGTCTATTGGTTTCATTTTGATATTAATGTTTTCAATATTTTTGTTGCAAGTTGTTGATCGGGGAAAATCTCTGATGGATCAGATGACACCATCATCGGGGAAGTAGGTATACCCCATTGTAAATTGTACAAATTAAATATAAGAAATATGTTTTTTAATTATGTTTTTTCGAGAGTCTATTGGTTTCATTTCGATATTAATGTTTTCAATATTTTTGTTGCAGGTTGTTGGTTGGGGCAAGTCCTCGATGGATCAGAGGAAACTGTCCTCGTGGTAGCATGTATAACCCATAGTTATTGTAAAAATTAAATATGTTGTATTATTATGTTTTTTTGGTGAGTCTATTGGTTTCATTTCAATGTTAATGTTTTCTATATTTCTGTTGCAGGATAAATATCCATCAACAAAGAAATCCATAGATATTGATGTGGATGAGCTCATGTGCGATGTTGACATCGCATCATCGTTGAACCCCATTCAGATGGAAAAGAATTCCTTAAAAAAAAACAAATGTGAAAATCCTTTGGCTGGTATTCATGCAACTGCAAACGGTTAGAGAAAAGATTGATCATTTGACAATGAGAACTCAGTCCTTGAATGTAAGTTGTGGGATCTTTAATTATAAGATAAAATCATTTATGGATTTATATTTTCTACTCGTATATGTCATGAACTAAAATATGGTTTGTTTTTACAAGCATATTTGTGTCCACATACTCTTGGTGAGGGGCTTGCTGGTACTATTGATGTTATTGATGAGTCATCACATCATGAGCATCTAACCCCACGTGCATCTGATCATGTGCCATTATTTTTTACTGAACAGTCGACAACACATAGCATGAAACCCCAGAGGAAACATGTGGGTCCACCCTCTATTGGTCGACACATTCCAGATCATGCAAAATAGGGTCAGGGGTCGATGCAGTAGAGACTAGTATTGATATTGCTCAAGAAACATTTCATGTATATTCTCGTGTCACTAGCATAGGAACACTAGAGACCACATTTTTGGTGGACGAAAAATATCCTTCCCATAAAGATAGATAATATCACATGTATTTAAAAAAAAATTAACTATTATATATAATCTGATTGAAATTTACTTATAGATCATTCTTTTTAAACTAATGATCACATGATCATTTTGTAGGAAATGATGTTTTTTTATAAACATCTAAATGATTGGTCAATGGAGATATTTGGGCCCAACATCCACACAGGGTGGGATAAACAAAGTAAAATTTTAAAATATGAGCTCACTAATTTCTTGATTGGGTTGTTCAATGGTGATACCTTCAACCGAGTGGAGGTCCTCAAGAAAGTCGACCAAAATATAAATATTGTGAGGGACCAATATAGGGTTCATCTAGAAACAAACCCTAGGTATGAGTGCCCTCCAATGATTCCAATAAGGGAGTGGAAATCCATGTTGGATGATGGAAGGGAGAGAGCTTTAAGAAAACAGGGAAAGCTACCACCAGGCATAGGAAGGTATGCAATACTTTGAACAATGTAATTATATGTTTATTACTCTTTATTTTTATTTGAATGTTTCAACATCTAACGTATTTCAAAATTTTCATAAGCTGCTAGACACATCAAAGGAAACAAAGGCGAGACAAGAAAAACATGGCCAACACAAGCTTGGGCCTGGTGGTTATTCCAATCTAGTGGCAGGAATTGTAAGTATCAATAACTCAAATATTATATCCAAATAATAAATTTCATATAAATTTGTTTTTATTTCACCATAAAAGATAAATTGATGATCTTATGCAAAATTGTAGGCCAATTGGTTCAAATAATTTCCCATGAAGGAAGACTTGAGGCTTGGCTTCCATCATGAATTTTCAGCTATTGTTGAACGCCAAAAAATATTGGGCGTTGGGAAAACACAGTCTTCCAGTGATCCATCCTGTGTGCATGTAAATACAACAACATTTATTTAAGATTGATTACTTGTGCAGTCTATTCATTATTAATTTTGGCCATAAAATAGAGTCTCTTTGTTTTAAGCAGGAAAGAGACAATACACATAATGTTGAGGATGGAGAACAACCCAATGAAGGTCATGTTGTGCATCCTGGTAATGGATGTATTCATGTGCTACAAAAAAATTAGTATGGATTACAATTTAAAATATTTAATTGAAAATAGTGTATGAATTGTAATATTTGATGTTTCAACTCAAGATCATGCAGAGGGTCATCATGTACAAGATGAGGCAGCTAGACAGGAAGATGAAGTACATGATTTGGCCTCGTCAGGTAAAGAGCACCAGTCTAATGTTTTTTTTATTAATGAAATATGTGTAATGATAATAAAAAAACATATCAATTTAACATTTCTTCATTATTGTTGTGGATCTTGCCATCTTACAGCAGCATCCACGTCATGAGTACACAACCCGATAAACAATAAGAAAAAATGCAGAGGCGGTAGGAAGAATTGATAAAGAAGTTGTAGAAGGTGATCAGTTGATTTATGAATTTGTGAAAAGAAAAAAACTAAAAAAGAAGTGATTGTAATAACATTGTGACATATTGTTTTTGATAATATAAACTAATGTCATGAAATATTTGTTTCCTAAGAATGAATGAATGGATGTTATAATTACTTAATGAATGAATGTTGAATGTTTATTTATGACGAAAAGCACATATTTGCACATAAATTCATTTATTTTCAAGTACATGCATTGGGTATGGGGAATTGAGAGTGATGTGAGGGGGGGGAGGGGCCATATGAGCTTCCACCTTCACATGGTTGGCCCTATTCAGTAGACAATATTAAACTATTATTGAAACAAAGAGAAGCTCAATAAGGTAATGCTCTTTATTCTTATGTACTTTAGATTCTTGTAAATTTTGAAATGCATGTCTATTTCTTAAATTATTTTTCATAAATTTAACATTTCATGGTTCGTTGATTTCTACAGGACTTAGCACTAGGAATTGCAACTGATCACTAGCCTATGTGGAGAGGTTGCATTAATTGTACTAAAAGGTACATAATACTCATGAATATGTCTTTTTATATGTTGTTTTAGTTATTTACCTTTCATGTGCATTGTAGTGATTTACTTCATTTATTATACGTAGTTTATTTCATTCATTCAAAATTGTATGCATATTTACCCTAACAAACCTAATTCTCACTTTACCCTACCATCCTCTACCTTAACTTGCTCTCACCTTCCAACCCTAACTTGATGTAACCTATCCTGATCATCTAGCATACCCTATCTTTTCTTACCCTACCAACTCAACCTAACATAGCCTACCCTTACTTAGCCTAACTAAACCTAAAATAATTGTGTACTATATTGTACCCCATGTGCACCATTGATGGCGTGTACCATTTCATGCCAATAGGGTGAGAGAAGAACATTGAATGGTATGCCACTTGCATAGAAAACCCTAAACGCTTTATCATCCATGTCATTCCTACAACCTTGCTCAAGTAAATATGATATTATTCTATGCCCTGAATGCATAAGTGAGAATCCACTAGCATGGGGTGATGGGTATTATTCTACACATTATGGGGCATACATCGATACCTCATGTGTTGATGGTTTTTATCATTGGTTCTTTTTGGCATTAGAAACTACTTAGGTCATCATTATGGCATGTTAATGTTCAAGGGAATAATTTAACTTGCATCAACCATTCCTCAGATATCTTTGTCATCCATGTCGACCTTGATAGTGTCAAGTTGTACTTAGTGGTTTTATCTCTCAATATATGGTCCAAAATAAACTCATGGTTCTATTTATATCTCATTCCAGTTGATGAGGGATGCCTCAATTCTCTCCTTCCAATGAATCTCTTCATATCAAACTCTACCATTATTCTAGGAAGAAAATGTAGAGACCATTATAGTACCCTAGGGATTGTATTCCTCAATGGTCTATTCCTTAGCAATTGGTAGTGGGTATCCATAAATGATCCCTACTAGGATGATTCAACAAGTGTTTGACATCAACACACCTATTTTCACTTGTTAGACTATACTAGTGTACATTGGGCCCATTATCATAATTCATGTGTTATCTCATGTTTATAAACAATATTGGCACTAATGATTGATGATTATATAGTTTCCCCCATGCTCAACTTCATATAATTTATTCATATGGGTAGATTCATACTCGTAGTTGGTTTGGATTGAAGACCCGGGCGTATGGTGGCATCCCTTTTTGGGATTGTTTCCTAAGTTTATTATAGAATACAAATTTTTTATGGGTACCTTGGAGAGTCAAGTTTGCATTGTCGTTATTTTCAACAATTCTCTTGAAATACACTAAAGCATCGCTCCATTGTGTTTCTACTTGTGGCTATGACCATGTTTTGACATGGATCCACTGTGTATTCTTTTTATGGTCATGGTTTTTCATATTATATCTTTCATGGATCTGTAGTGTATTTCATTGTGGGACCATGATTGTTTTCACTTGAGCATGGGATGCCCTCCTCGGGTGATGCAAGTAAAAACAATGTTTTTTTCAATGTTTTCAACATCATAAAGGTGATGCAAATTCAAGATGAAATATCATCTCAAAAAATTGACACATGCTAAAAAAAAATGACTAGGGGAAAATGGGATATAGAAATGAAAATAAACTATGCTACAACCCTATATTATAGTAGTGATG
This sequence comes from Picea engelmannii, assembly GCA_009831015.1. NCBI lineage: Eukaryota > Viridiplantae > Streptophyta > Pinopsida > Pinales > Pinaceae > Picea > Picea engelmannii. The sequence continues at coordinate 92,245 of ML781308.1, forward strand.
ATTGAAAGATAGAAAATGAGAGGAAGGTGAAATCCCAAGAGCATAAAAAAAAATACTAAAATTCTCCAGATTTTGACATAAATATAAAGTCAATTTCAATAGAGGAAAGATTCTAATCAAGTGGATGAGAGAAAAAGTTATACAAGAAGGAAACCTAGTCAAAGATCCCAAGGATTTCAAAGATCATACCCTAGTGATACTTATCAGTCACCTCCATCAAAATTATCAATTAGTAAGTCATATGCATCAAAGGAATATTTAAGCAACCATAAGGAAAAAAGACATTACCATTAAAATTTGCAAGGAGAGTTTTTCAAGGTAAAACCACTTTATTTTGATTGTGAGAGAAAAAGTGGTCAAGACGTAGAAAAATGGATGCTATAGATGAAGAATTTCTTTTTAAATTCATGAGTATTAATAGAACATGAAGGATAGAATTATCATTTACAAAAGGCTCACTGTCAAATCATCCCTATGGTGGGAGCATCAAAGACATGTGAAGTAGATTAATAACAAAAAATGATTGGAATCAATTGAAGAGGTACTTTGAACAAAATTAGTTATTTGATCATTATTATAAGAAGAAGGCCAATGCATTTCATGACCTAAAGCAAGGATGCATGTCTTTGGAGGAGTACTAGAGAAATTTCATTGAAATTTTAAACTATGTCAACTACATAAAGACACGCTAAAAAATAATTGTTTATTGAATGGATTGCAATCCTTGTACAATAATCAAGTTTAGATCATAGAACCCTATATGTTACAAGAGGCACTTTGGAAGGAAAAATACTATGAATATCGAGCTAAAATTAAATATGTTTCCATAAGAGTTAGAGGAACAAAAATAAGGAAAGACAAGACAAAGGAAGGAAAGGATATAAATCACTTTAATTTACTTCAATAGTTGTCAAAATTCCTTCCTTCCAAATCAACTTTCTCAGAGGAAAGTACAACCTAAAGAATCTTAGGGTGTTGGAATCTTGTTATGTTAGTGCAAACCCAACTTGAGGTAACTATCGACTAGGATCTGAGAGATTGAGAAAGTCGAGCAAACAGATGGTAGATGGTCCCAAGTAGGTCAAGTAGTGTCAATTGGGTCCACTTGGTGCAAACATAATCATGTATTATTAGGTCCTTTGACCAGGTCTACTGGACATTTGTGGGTTGTAATCCCACGCCTTAT